>CM062819.1:1376213539-1376361039 GCA_031772625.1 Pinus tabuliformis
TTTCCATTAACTTATTTACATGGTGTTAGCCTAGGGTTTGCTTATTGAAAAGACAGAAACATAGTAAAATAATACTAAATACAATACAAACCTATTGTCATGTAAATTGTTTGTCTATTGTCATGTAAATTGATGTATTACATTAATATGCAATGTAAAAAAACACAAAGAACATGTTTAAAATGTAAAATAAAATTTGCTAAAATTGATTGCTATCATCTTCCCAATCATCCAATATTAATTTATTATGATTAAATTAAAATTAAAAATACAGGACAGAAACAGAAACAGTTCAAGCCATGTCAAAAATAAAAATTCTTTTATTGTAAATGTTGAAAAAAAAAAGATATAACATAGCATCCACAAATAATGTAGACTTTAAGTGTTACATTATTATTTCTTATATAACATATTAGTAGAATATCTATATATATATATATATATATATATATATATATATATATAAGTAATGTCGAATTTCAAATACAATTATGTAATGATGCATAACATAATACTAAAATTTATTGACAATTTATAATAAAAAATAAAAATAAACTAGTTAAGAGAATTATTTAGTAAAATTAATACACAATTTTCACAATCAGAAATTTAATTAATTCATTATAAAAAAAAAAAAAAAAAAAAAATTTATTAAAAATTTATAATAATAAAATAAAATAAACTGGTTAAGGACAATTATTGTGGTAGAATTAAATAGACATTTTCACTCCAATCCAAACAACAAATATTACTAAAGTGAAAATACTAAAACATTGTCTTGCTTTTCTCTCTCTATCTTTTCGATTCATTCATTAACTTTATAACTTTATATACCTATGACACTTACTTTAAGACAAACTAACTAATAATGTAATCAGTAACATAATTGCGTTGCCAACTTGAGACAAAACTCTCATTATATTATTATATACTTGCATATATTATATTATATATACTTGCCCCATTGCACAGTTTACTATATACAACACGCGGCACCATAAGTTCTATCCCATTTTCACTGAGGTAGGGAATTTCAATATTTTTAAGCCGAAGTGAATTGAAGGATGGAGATTTTTCACTTCGAAAGATGGAGATTACAATCTTGAACCATAGGTTTTATATGATAAAGACTTTCCAGCCTTCTTTCCTAAACCCTTACCCACATTATCCAAAAAACAAAAACTAACAAAACAAGATGGCTTACAACAAGCTCATTATGACTAAAATTTGAAGCCCGAACCAGGTCTTGCTTCTAAGCCTAAGTTAGCCTTTCCTTCCAAGCCCCGAGATCCATAATAGAAATTTCAATTTCCATAAACATTTCAGCTTAATATATTAATAATACATTAATATCTAATATTTAGAAAAATAAAAAATATCAATAATAAATAAATATTCAGCTTAATAACTAATATAAATTCAATTTCCATAAACATTTCAGCTTAATATATTAATATACATTAATATGTGATATTTAGGAAAATAAAAATGTTAATAATAAATAAATATTTCAGCTTCAACGTGAAGCAAGTTAAACATGGAAATGCATAAATAAATATTCCTCTTCATTCAACGTGAACGAGGTAAAACACTGAAAACATAAATACATGTTTCTATATTTAACGTGAACAACGTAGAAAACTGAAATAAATATGTAAAAATTGGTTTGAAGTAGCAATGGAATTTAAAATATTGAAAGTACATTTTCATGGTAAATGAGTGGAAATTGCAAGTTAAATAGTTCTATTATAGTAAGACCATAATCTGAAGAATTACTTGCGAAGTGCAGAACTTTCGCAGGGGAAAAACCAGAATGAGTGCTCATGTACACATGCGTACGAGTGACTTACTCTTCTAAATTTCATGTTTTATAAAAAAATTTAAGCAATACTAAAAATTTAAAAAAAGCATTTCAGTATTTTTCATGATAAAAATATGAAAATTATAGATTCAAGTGAATTCTACCTGCGGTCAGACGTGGTTGGAGATGAAATATTTTGAATGGTTATTTGGCCATTCGGACCAGTTTTTTGCCTTTTAAATACTGACCATGTCAAACTATCCTCCAAAGGAAAGGCCGGGCTCTGCTTGTCGTGTGGGAGTATGCGGCCACTTGCATGGACGATCCCCATATCTCGGCTGATTTGTTTCACATACGAGTACAGCACCATCAACACTTGGCTTGAAAACAAGATCAATACGTCCCCAATGACTAATAACCAGACCCTAGACAATAAGTTCCTCATTCCAAATCATGCACTTAGGTCCAATCCTAGAGTGGAAAATTAAATCTGGATTCAACAATGCAGATTATGACACTAAACAATACTTGGAAAGACTCATAAAACTTCAAATAAAACCATCAAATTTCAGAATAAAAGAGATTTTCCATTCATAGTCAGGCTTGAAAAGGTTAATAATGCATATTTTCAATAATAACTCTTTTCAAAATAGAAAGATGATACTATTTACCGCAAAAGGCTCCGGATTTTGGAATGTTTGACACATTATCTGCTATGATAGAAGGTTAGAAACAGAAGCATATGGACAAACCAGCTCAGAAAAACCACCTCTGAAGCACATAGCAAAGAAATAATAATGAAATGAGAGTGAAATTAATTCCTGATGAATTAAGAAAACACTTTATATAGTGAAAGCTTGAGTGATAGAAGCAAAACTATTACCATGAATTAAGAAAACACTTTATATAGTGAAATCTTGAGTGATAGAAGCAAAACTATTACCATGAATAGACGAAGGGAACAGTGCAAAGAGTTACATGCCATCAAATAACCATGTTAAACATTTGTAGAAATTCAACATTTTTTTATGGTGAATATTACATTAGATGGGGAATGCTTCGTTCGGTCTGGGAACTTACAAGTTGTAAAGGTGAAGCTCCGCTCTACGCTCTCTGCTCCTCTGCTCCTCAAGTTGTAAAGGTGAAGCTCCGCTCGACGCTCTCTGCGCTCCACACTCTCTGCTCTGAACTTACTCCGGAGAATTAGATGCTCGATGCTCGACACTCTCTACTCGTGAACTTACTCCGCACTCCCGACAAGGAATTTGTAGACCACCATGGACGCCTCTGCATATGCAAACAGCTGGCACTTGCAGGATGCAGGACACTGCATGCATGACACGGGGAGAACAGGTAGCAAAAACTTAGGACAAACTAATAATGAATGATATTTTAATTTATTTTAAGACTTGATTTGCAATGAAACATTATATAATAACATGACATATATGTTAAACTACGCTATCTTAAAATATATGTGATTATGAAATTTAATTTTTGCATCCTTGTATGCCATTTAAAATATGCTTGGTTATTTATAATTATTTATTTCGCATATTCACATTGATGTTAAAATAGGAAATAAATTTCCTAAACCTTAAGGATCAACCATATTTCTTCAGCTTACTAATGGTAAAAATAATGGATAGAAAAATATCAACTATTATTATCAAATGTATACATATACAATAAATTCTCATTTTGCATAATAATTGAGAGCTATATTAAAAGAAGTAATTTTTAAAAAAAGAAAGCATAATAATTTTTTAGTTTGGTCCTATAGCACCAAAAATAAATATATTGAGATTTAAGTGATTCTTGAAAATCACCACAATTTATAAAAGTGATGCTCCAAACATGAAGTTATGTCAATTAGAGAAGAACAACACCTAAAAATAAAATAATAATGAATGGTATTTTAATTTACTTCAAGACTTGATTTGCAATTAAACACTATAGAATAACATGGCATATATGTTAAATCACACTATCTTAAAATATATGTAATTATTATAGAATTTAATTTTTGTATCTTTACATGCCATTTAAAGCATGTTTGGTTATTTATAATTGTTTATTTCACATATACACATCAATATTAAATAAGAAAAAAAATTCTAAACCTTAAGAATGCAATCTACCATCAACCATACTTCTTTCGCTTACTAATGGGAAAGTTTATTACTAAAGAAATAATGAATAAGAAAAATTCAACTATTATCATCAAATATACTTATATAAAATAAATTCTCATTTTTAATAAAAATGAATAAAACACATTTTCAAAATTTTATAATTATTAAAGACATAATTTAACAAATATATAACAACAATGTAAAACTAGAACCTGACACTACGAATTTTCTTACGTTTATATAACTTCCATTATCTTCGTCTATAAATTATTTATTAGCAAACTATTTATATAAATTACTCAATCTTTATCTATAAATTACTTATTGGTAAACTACTCATTTATGACTGGCACCCTAAATAATAGGACCTCAAATTTAAAGTAATTTTTGTTCACCCTCAAATACGTTTGAGAATAAAAAATTGTTCCACAAAACGTCAAATTTCCGCGACCCAGACTCCAATTTTCACATTCCACCGGGTATTCTTGTCCACCGATATGGCTCTAATGTACATTGCCTCAATAAGTCTGTACCCATATATAATTTTCATGGAAAACGTTTTTTCTTCCACTATTGATAGCACGAAGCACCATGTATGTTTATCTCTGAAAACTTTGGATAACAAAAACTTTTCATCTTTGAAAACTTTGGATATCTTATTTTTACCCTGAACATAATGTTTTGAAAACTGCGAAGCCCGCAATAAGACCCCCAACTTTGTTGTCCAATCAAAAATTACATAATAAATTTTATATTATTTTGTAATATGAAAACTTTAGTTAAAGTTGTGATGTACAGCAATATTTTTTGGTCAAACAAGAGATTAATACGTCGTCAACGCACAATCGATCGCTAAGAGTCCCAGGCAGGGACTAATAAATATTTTTGAAAATTTGATAATAAAGGTTTTTTTTTTTCCATGTAGTGTAACTAATAGAAAAATTGGCCTTTTCACTGAATTTTTTCTAGCTAATTTGAAACAATGAAAGATCACAATATTTCTTGAAATTATATTGATGGATTCTAATGAAAAAGCCAATACCTCTATAAGTAAGACTGTACTTTTTTTTTCAAATAATATTTATTCTATTAAAAATAATATCATTTATATTTAGTGTTTTATTTTTCATGATGGTCTCTCCGAAATATTCTATTCCATCAATATTGCTTTCCATTGTGAAGGGTGATTCATAATACAATATTATTAAATTATAAATTAGATTCGGCTAAATACAAAATGATATATTCTATATTTATATTAACTAATATAATTTATTATTATAATCTTATTGAAAATTAATAAAAACAAAAATATTATTTATTTATTATTATTGTAAAATATTTTTAGTGTTGATGCAGAGTCTTAATCCTAGTTGAAAACAACTCCCAATATATAATTTTTTATAATATTATTAATTAGTGTAAATAATTATTATAATATTTTAAGAATTAGTCTATATGTATAGAGAATATCATGAAAAATATTATGCACACCATTTTATATTTTGTTAATAGGCCATGTAATAATAGATTGCAACGATTGTTTCAATATGGACATGTCTAGGAATAAATTGAAGATAAGTAATCATTTCTATCTTATACAAAAAAATAAATGATTCACACCTCCATAGTAATGCTTGAGAACAACAAATTTTGGAGATTAGTTGGTCCATCTTAAGCATTACAATTATTGAAACAAGAATATAATTTGAAGTAGAAAAGTTATTTATGTTCTTTTTAATATTCTATTCAAAGTTTAAATGATTAGTACCAACTAAACCCTTTGACTTGATGAATTTGTTTGTCATATTCAACTTAAAGATAGAGAACAAGGTATCTCCATTGACAAAATACACCAAAATATAAAGATGTCAAAAAGAAAATTTTAAATACTTTGACTAAAGTCTCTGCACAACAAATTTATAGGGTTATATGCGAAGTACATTTTATTGAATTTATTGTTCTTCCACATTTAAATTATGTTCTAAATTATTAATTACAAAAAATTTACTATATGTGAATTTCAAGCTACCATTTATTTAGAAATGGGTTCTATATTTTATGTTTTACTTTGAAATTGCAAATTTTTTACTTTAAAAAAAAAAAAGAAATTTTATTTTAAAATTTAATTTAATTTTTTTTTGTTTTTCCATCAACACTTCCGTCATTCTAACTTTGAAATTGCCAATCTTTTATCTCAAAAACAATTAAATGTCTTTTTTTAAAATTTACCTTTTAATTTTTCATTTTCCATTTTTTTAAATTTAGATGTAATTAATATTCCCTTTTCTAAATTTAGGTAACTTTTTTCTTTTTTCGGCTATTGTAATTAATATTTTTTGAATTCAACACTCATATTTATTTAACAGTGTGTAGAGTAATTGCAGCCATTTGTGCAGATTTCACACTGGAGATCTCTTTCAACCTGAGCATTTAGTTAAGATATGACGGAGAAATTCGATCCGTTTCCTCATTCTTAAAAGCGGATTTCAAAATAGAAGTCTCTCCCAATTGTTTCAAAATGTGCCCAAATCGATCCACAATGTTGTCGCCTATGTATTGTCAGACTGAATATATGAAGGTCGTGTGTTCGATCCATGCTCCTCTGTATCGTTGTCGGGAGAGCATCAGGCTGAATATATGAAGGTCGTGTGTTAGATACACAACGTTGTTGCTTCTGTATCTTGGGAGCCTTTTCACTTCAACTCGTTCAATTTGTAGTTTCTGCAAAGGCGGCGAGTGGTTATACTCGAGCAATCCCATGTCCGACAGATGGTGATCCATGACAATCGCTGGAAAGAGGAATAAATATGCGAGAGACCACCTGTGTCTGAACATATCTGCCGACGATGTAATCATGCGGATCGCTTTTCTAATAAAAATATTGCACTAGCTCATTCATTTCTCGGAAGCAATTATTAAAGATTTGTATGAAGTCTACGGGAGAGGAAGATCCATGGAAGCTGTCAAATCGCTTCATGAATCCATACATGTTTTCATAGTCAGCGACTGTGTCTATCTCGGCCCCAAGCAAGTACTATTTGATCTTCTTGTTGTCAAGCTTCTGTGTTTTAAAATTTCTTGATGTTTTTAGGGTTTTTAATTTCTTATTTCCAATCATTGGAGTGATTATCAAGAAACTAAATTATTATTTTTGGCCATACAAGGAAAATCAATTTATAAATGCAATAGAATTAGTTTTTGAAAAAATAAAAATTATATATATACTGTCGAGAAAAAAATGCTCCATATGTTGCAGACAACTGTTAGCTCAAGCCGCATGGGCATTCTGGAGGAAAATAGAACACAAAACATAACAATAGCCTCCACTAAGTACGATGGAACAAACTTAAGACCAGTGTAGGTTTGATGAAGTTTCTTTCTGTTTTGCGTTTGTATGTTACTGGGGTTTCCATGATTTATATCTACGGTAATTGTGATTTTTGTTTGTTTTGTTTTTTAAAGATTTTATATAATTAATTTATGGTAATTGTGTTTTTGTGTGATTTTATATAATTAATTGATTGATTTTAAACAGTTCTAGACATTAAGAATAAATAGTGAGTTGGGTGCGGTAATTGTGATTTTTGTTTGTTTTGTTTTTTAAATATTTTATATAATTAATTTATGGTAATTGTGTTTTTGTGTGATTTTATATAATTAATTGATTGATTTTAAACAGTTCTAGACATTAAGAATAAATATTGAGTTGGGTGCGATTTTTCTCAACAGCTTTTGATACTATTTATATAAATTTTACAATTTTTTTTAATTAAATTCTTGTTCCCATAATTACTTATTTATATTGCAATTTTTTTATACATATTATTTGTTATATTATCATGTATATATTGATATATGAATTAGCACTGTAAAAAATGAATCAATAACTATTATAAATAAAGAATGAAATGATATGCAATTTTGATTTCTTTTTAGGTTTTTTGAGGAGGCAAGGAAGGTGGAGGAGGAGGAGGAGGCAAAGGCGGTTGAGGAGGAGGTGGAGGTGGTGGTGGCGATGGAGGTGGAGTAGGAGGAGGAGGTGGAGGAGGTGGAGGGGGTGGTGTTGGTGTTGGTGGAGGAGGTGGAGGAGGAGGCAGAGGTAGAGGTGGTGTAGGTGTTGGAGGTGGAGGAGGAGGCGGAGGAGGTGGTGGAGGTGCAGATGGAGGAGGAGGAGGACGAGGCGGACATGGAGGTGGTGGTGGAGGAGGAGGAGGCTAGTGTGGAGGTGGAGGAGGTGGACGAGGTGTTGGTGGAGTTGGTGGAGGAGCGGGTGGAGGTGGAGGAGCGGGTGGAGGTGGAGGTGGAGGAGGCAGGGTTAGTGGTGGTGGTGGTGGTGGAGGAGAAGGAGGATGAGGAGGAGGTGGAGGTGAAGGAGAAGGAGGTAGAGGTGGTGGAGGTGGAGATGGAGGAGGTGGTGGATGTGGAGGTTGTGGTGGAGGTGGAGGACATGGTGGAGGAGGAGGTGGTTGAGGATGAGGAGGTGGATGAGGAGGAGGTGGTGGTAGTGGTCGAGCAGGAGGTGGAGATGGAGGTGGAGGAGGTGGACTTGGTGGAGGAGGAGGTGTAGTTTGAGGAGGAGAATGGGGAGGATGAGAAGGAGGAAGAGGTGGTCGAGGAGGTAGAGTTCGAGGTGGAGGAAGAGGTGTGGGTGGAGGTGGAGGAGGAGAAGGAGGAGGAAGTGGTGGTGAAGGAGGTGAAGCCGGAGTTGGAGGAGGAGGGGGTGGATGCTGTGGAGGTGGAGATGGTGGAGGAGGTGGAGGTGGAGGTGGTGGAGGAGGAGGTTGTGTGGGTGGATATCGTGGAGGAGGAGGTGGAGTTGAATGTGTAGCTTGAAGAAGAGGCAGAGGAGGTGAAAGTGGAGGTGGAGGTTTTGGTGGAGGAGGTTGTGGTGGAGGAGGAGATAGAGTGGGAGGGGAAGGTGGTGGAGGAGGCAGAGGCGGAGCTGGAAGAGGAGGCAGAGCGGGAGGTCGAGGTGGTCGAGGAGGTGTAGGTGAAGGTGGTGAAGGGGGAGGTGGTGTAGGTGGATATGGTGGAGGAGGAGGTGGAGGTGGAGGTAGTGGAGGTGAATGTGTAGCTGGAAGAAGAGGTGCAGGAGGTGAAAGTGGAGGTGGACATGGTGGTGGTAGAGGAGGAGGTGGTGGTGGACGAGGAGGCAGAGTGGGAGGGGGAGGTGGTGGAGGAGGAGGAAGGAGAGGTGGAGGAGGAGTTTGTGGAGGTGGACGAGGTGGAGGTGGAGGAGGAGGAAGAGCAGGTGGACGAGAGGGCGGAGGTTGAGGTGGTGGAGGTGGAGGTGGTGGTGGAGTAGGAGGTTGTGGAGATATAGGTGGTGGTAGAGGAGGTGGAGGAGGAGGTGAAGCTGGAGATGGTGGAGAAGGAGGTGGAGTAGGAGGAGGAGGAGGAGGTGGATGTGGAGTTTGAGGTGGAGGAGGAGGTGAAGCAGGAGATGTTGGAGAAGGAGGTGGAGTAGGAGGAGGAGGAGGTGGTGGATGTGGAGCTGGAGGTGGAGGAGGAGGTGAAGGTGGAGGTGGAGGTTGAGGTGGATTAGGAGGTGGAGGAGGAGGAGGTCGAGGTCAAGGTGGAGGAGAAGGAGGGGGTTGAGAGGGTGGAGATGGATGAGAGGGTGGAGGTTGAGGTTGTGGAGGTGGAGGTGGTGGTGGAGTAGGAGGTGGTGTAGATATAGGTGGCGCTGGACGAGGTGGGGGAGGAGGAGAAGATGGAGGTGGTGGAGAAGGATGTGGAGGGGGAGGAGGAGGAGGAGGTGGATGAGGAGTTCGAGGTTGGAGGTGGAGGTGGAGCCAGAGGAGGTGGAGAAGGAGGTGGAGGTGGAGGTGGAGGATGAGGAGGAGGAGATGAAGGTGGAGTCGGAGGTAGATGTAGAGGAAGTGGTGGTGGAGGTGGACGAAGAGGATGAGGTGGTGGTGTAGGAGGTGGAGGGAGAGGCGTAGATGAAGGTGGTGGAGGAGGTGGGGGAAGAGGAGGTGGAGGTGGAGGAGGAGAAAGACGAGGAGGTTGAGGTGGAGGTGGAGGTGGAGGAGGGGGTCGAGGTTGAGGAGGAGGAGGTGGAGGTGGTGGTGGATGTTGAGGTGGTGGAGGAGGAGGAGGAGGAGACAGAGGTAGAGGTAGACGTGGAGGAGAGGAGGAGATGTGGATGAGCAGGAGCAGGAGGAGGTGGAGGTGGAGGTTGAGGTGGAGGAGGTGAAGGTGGGGGTGGAGGTGGAGGAGGAGGAGAAGGTGATGGAGTTGGAGGTGGAGATAAGAAATTTAATTTAAGATTCATGTTTGAAATTAAAATATTAAATTGTCACTCTCTTCTCCACTGTTGGCAATGAGAGCTACACTCTCATGAATCAAAAACATATCTCTTCACATGCATAATATCCTACTATTAAATGATAAGTAATACATTTATGAATATTTCTTCCATGCACAAATATAGTCATTCAAGTACATGAAATTTCTTTAACGTTTAAATTTGATACCTTGGCCAAGAATTTGAAGCATTTTTAAATATTAAAATATTACTATGAATGTTCCGACATATTCCATGGAGTTGAAATATATTCCATCAACTTAATAATTAAATTATAACTATGGAAGATCTATTCTTCCAATTAGCATAATTATAGGCATATCTATTTTGGAATTTGTTTTCAATTTAAGTTAAAAGAAAATATCAACATTAAATTAACAAACTAGGGAAGCTATATAAATTAAAAATACATAGAAATCAACTAAATTATAACTTTATTACAATTTATAAAGTGATTGTCTATAGTAATTTTTTTGCATGCATATTTCAAAAAAAAATAATCTTAGTGGAAAATTTTAGCGGTGAAATTTAGCCCTTTGGAAAAAATTTAAGGGCTTCAAATTTTGAATAGAATACATTTTTGTATCATAGTGCATTATTAATAGTAGCCCCAAAATTATTTTATTATAAAATTTGGTATAGAGGTTAGCATAGCCTTATTTCAAGGGAGATCTACAAAAAATAAAATAGCTCGAGCTACTAATTTCCATTTACCCCAATTTTCAAGGACAAGGATTTATGGTAGCCATTTCTCCCTTCTCATTTGGTTTAAAATGAGATATTTATTTCACTAGCCCTTATATCGTGGTATTGAGATTAATTTGCAGAGAACAACCCACATTTAAGTATTCAGTGGTCTCCTTTCCATTTTCTAAGTTTTCATATAAATAATGATTGTCATATATAATGGATGAGGCTTGTGTATTTGCTTTACATCTCAATAGATCGAGCATGCTCTCCTTTCACTCTTGAATTTTTTTGCTTAACTTTTGGGAACTGTATTAATTTTTTGTTTGGAAAATCCCCAAAATTTGGTCTTATGATTTAAAAATTACACTTCTGTTATTACAATTTTTGTATCTAATGGTTGGAGAAAAATACAATTTAATTAAAAATACAGTTTAATTTTTAATTTTTTGTAGCCATGCCTTGAAGTCTACACTTTTCTACAAAACCTTTCTCTTGTAAATTACTCTTTGGAATTCATTTATAGTCTTCATTTAGGGAATATTTTTTTACAAGAGTTGAAATTCGAGGGTTAAAAACTTTGGGGGTTGATTTTTTATCGAAATAGTGATTAAGGATAATTATCCCAAATATTAAGTTAAAAAGTTTATATGTTATACCATTATCTCCCCATAAAATAAAAATGAAATTCATAGAAACAAGAGTTCCCATCCCTATACAAAAATATATTTTTTATACTTTTTTTTTATGTTTACGAAGCAATATTTTAATTGGATTTTGTGGACACATGTATTCCCATAAGTTCTTTTCAACTATTACATGAATAGTAAACTAAGATAGTGGTAAATTTTGAATTTTTTTTGTTTTGAAAATTTTTTGTTATTGTTTTTCAATCCATCCTCTTTAAATTTGTCAAAACAAAATGAAGCATTATGCTTAAGAGAAAATAGATGAAAAATATCATATGATTTAGAAAATTTCAAACTCATATGCCATTGGATTGAATATTCCTTCGTGAATCAAACATGATCCAATCCACCACCTAAGGACAATTTTTTCCCTAATTTAACTAGGGTACAAAAGGCTGGTGCAACATTTTTTGCATAAGGCGTACTGGAAATGTGTATTTTAAGACCTCGAAAGCCCAATAGAGCCTCCAACATTGAGGGCTTAAATTCTAGGCATAAATAAAATCCTTCTCCATTGATGGTACATTATCATAACGGGAAAGCATTCCACGGAATCCATTTTTCTGAGTTAGTCACTACAAAAAATGGTAATGTGCATGCATGATGGTGTTTATGGATAATGGAAAGTGATATAGACAATAACATATAAAACTTATTTCTGCTCTATTTTATGATGTCAAAGTGGGTATGGATTGAATATTCAATTAGCGTTATCGCTAAAGTTAGAAAAAATTAAAAACATATAAAATAAATATTTTTGAAAATTTGATAATAAGTTTTTCTTTTCATGTAGTCTAACTAATAGAAAAAATGGCCTTTTCACTGAATTTTTTCTAGCTAATTTGAAACAATAAAAGATCACAATATTTCTTGGAATTGTATTGATGGATTCTAATGAAAAAGCCAATTCCTCTATAAGTAAGACTGTAACTTTTTTTTCAAATAATTTTTAACTAATATTTATTCCATTAGAAATAATATTATTTATATTTACTGTTCTATTTTTCATAATGGTCTGTGCCAAATATTCTATTCCTTCAATATTCCTTTCCATCGTTAAGGGTGATACATAATACAATAATATTAAATTATAAATTAGATTCGGCTAAATACAAAATGCTATATTCTATATTTTATATTAACTAATATAGTTTATTACTATAATCTTATTGATAATTAATAAAAACAAAAATATTATTTATTTATTATTAGTGTAAAATATTTTTAGTGTTGATGCAAAGTCTTAGTCCTAGTTGAAAACAACTACGAATATATAATTTTTTATATTATTATTAATTAGCCTCGATAGTTATTATAATATTTTAAGAATTAGTCATGTAGAGAGAATATCATGCATAAAAATATTATGCATACCATTTTATATTTTGTTAACAGACCATGTAATATAAACTTTCTCTAATAATTTGAATTAAGATTTGGTTATGCAAGATAATGATAATTGCAAGGATTTTTCAATATGGACATGTCTAGGAATAAATTGAAGATAAGTAATCATTTAAGTAATCATTTCTAGGTTAGACAAAAAAAAAATTATTCACTCCTCCATAGTAATACTTGAGAACAACAAATTTTGGAGATTAGTTGGCCCATCTTAAGCATTACAATTATTGAAACAAGAATATAATTTGAAGTAGAAAATTTATTTATGTTCCCATCAATATTCTATTCAAATTTTAACTAATTGGTACCAACTAAACCCTTTTACTTGATAAATTTCATTGTCATATTCAACTTAAATATATAGAACGAAGTATCTCCATTGACAACATACGCAAAAATATAAAGATTCCAAAAGGAAAAATTTAAATAGTCTTACTAAAGTCTACGGTCCATATTGAATAAAGTCATCATGTTATTGATAAGAAAGGTTGTATGCACAACTAGTTTATAGGCAATAAACCATAAACCCTAAACACAATAAACTAAACCCTAAAACGTAGGCATTTTATAACATTTTAAAAGCGTTTTGTAACTTTTACTTAAGTGTTTATTAAAAGAGTTTGCTAAATTTTTATAAACCTTAAAACATGCACCCTTAAACCTAAACCCCGAAACATAAACCCTAAACCTTAAACCCCAATCCCTAAACCCTAAACCCTAAACCTTAAACCCCAAGCCCTAAACCCTAAATCCTAAGAATTTTATAATAGTTTAAGAAGAATTTTGTAACTTTTATTTAAGTGTTTATTAAAAGAATTTACCAAAGTGTTATAAACCCTAAACCATAAAAACAAAACCCTAAACCCTAAACAAAAAAAATAAACCCTAAATCCCAAAACCTAAACCCAAAACCCTAAACAGTAAACCCAAACCCCAAACCCCAAACCCCAAACCCTAACCCTAAACCCTAAAGCCTAACCATATTATAACATTTTAAAAATTGTTTTGTAACTTTTATTTACGTGTTTATCAAAAGCATTTACCAAAATGTTCTAGACCATAAACACTAAACCCTAAACCTAAACCCAAAACCCCAAACCTTAAACCCTAAACCCTAAACCCTAAACCATAAATCCGAAACCCCAAACCCTAAACCCTAATCATTTTATAACATTTTAAAAAGTATTTTGAAACTTTTATTTATGTGTTTATTAAAATAATTTACTAAAGTCTTATAAACCCTAAACCCTAACCTCTAAACCCCAAACCCGAAACCCTAAATCATAAACCCTAAAACCTAAACCTTAAATGCTAAACCCCAAAACATGAACATTAAAACCTGAACCCTAAGCATTTTATAACATTTTAAGAAATGTTTTGTAATTTTTACTTAATTTTTTATTAAAAGAATTTACTAATGTGTTATAAACCCTCAACCCTAAACTGTAAACCACAAACCCTAAGCCCTAAACCCTAAACTCTAAACCTGAAACGCTAAACTCTAAACTCTAAACGATAAACCCTAAACCCTAAACGCTAAACCCTAATAATTTTATAACATTTAAAAAAATATTGTAACTTCTATTTAAGTGTTTATTGAAATCATTTACTAAAGTGTTATAAACCCTAAACCCTAAACTCTAAGCACCAAACCCCAAACCATAATCCCTAAACCATAAACCCTGAGCATTTTATAACATCTTAAAAAAATTTCTAACTTTTATTTAGGTGTTTATTAAGAGGATTTACTAAAGTCTTATCAAACATGGAGTCTTAACCCTAAACCCTAAGCAATTTATAGCATTTTAAAAGGTGTTTTTTTACTTTAATTTAAGTGTTTATTATAAGAATTTACTAAAGCCTTATAAACCCTAAACCCTAAGCATTTTATATTATTCTAAAGAGAGTTTTGTAACTTTTACTTAAGTTTTTATCAAAATAATTTACTAAGGAGTTGTAAACCCTAAATCATAAAAACTAAACCCTAAACTTTAAACCCTAAACCAAAAAAGCTAAACCCTAAAGCCTTTTATAACATTTCAAAAAGAGTTTTGTGACATTTATTTAAGTGTTTATTAAAACAATTTACTAAATTGTTATAAAACCTAAACCCTAAACCCCAAACCCTAAACCCTTTACCTTATACCCTATACCTAATACCCTAAAACCTAAACCCTAAGAATTTCATAACATCTTAAAAAGTTTTTTGTAACTTTTGTTACGTGTTTATTAAAATAATTTACTAAAGTGTTATAAACTTTAGACCCTAATCCTTAATCCCTAAACCCTAATTCAATATTTAAGTGTATATTAAAAACATTTACTAAAGTGTTATAAACCCTAAACCCTAAACGCTAAAGCCTAAGAATTTTATAACATTTTAAAAACTATTTGTAACTTTTATTTAAGTGCTTATTAAAAGAATTCACTAAAATGCTATAAACTCTAAATCCTAAACCTTAAACCCCAAAACCTAATCCCTAAACCATAAACCCTAAGAATTTTATGAGTATCTATAATAAGGGAAGACCACACCTGGGTATGTCAGTGTAGGAGGGAGAAAATTATGGTACATGAGATACCTCGACCTTTGTTTTTCCACCCTTCTTCATAAACCTTTTTCCTTTTACTTATTTTTCTTCATAACTCCTCGAGGCTCTACGGGATGAATGCATTATGTGTAATATGTAGCAATGGATACACCCTTAAGGTGGGGTTGTTCATCCATACACCCTAACCCCTAAACCCTAAACCCTTAACCCTAAACCCCTAACCCTAAACCCCAAATCCTAAACACTAAACCCTAAGCGTTCAATAACATTTTAAAAAGTGTTTTGTAACTTTTATTTTAAGTGTTTATTAAAACAATTACTAAGGTGTTATAAACCTGAAACCATGAACCCTAAACCCTAAACCCTAAACCCTAAACCTAAAATCTTAAAAATTAAACCCTAAGCATTTTATAAAGTGTTATAAACCCTAAGCCATAAACCCTAATCCCTAAAGCCTAAAGTGCAAACGCTTAACCCTAAACCCTAGACCCTAAGCCCCAAACCCTAAATCCCAAACCCTAAATTCTAAACCTTAAACCCTAAACCCTAAGCATTTTATAACAATTTTAAAAATGTTTTGTAACTTTTATTTAAGTGTTTACTAAATTTTTTTACTAAAGTGCTATAAACCCTAAACCCTAAACTCTAAACCATAAACCCCTAACCCTAAACCCCAAAGTATAAACCCTAAACCCTAAGTATTTTATAACAATTTAAAAAGTGTTTTGTAACTTTTATTTAAATGTTTATTAAAAGCATTTACTAAAATTGTCTAATCCATAAAACCTAAACTCTAAACCCTAAAACCTAGACTTAAAAACCTAAACCATAAACCCTAAAACCCAAACCCCAAACCCTCAACATTTTATAGTATTTTAAAAATGGTTTTGTAACTTTTATTTAAGTGTTTATTAAAAGAATTTACTAAAGTGTTGTAAACCCTAAACCCTAAACCGTATAGCCTAAAACATATACCCTAATCATTCTATACCATTTTAAAAAGTGTTTGTAACTTTTATTTAAGTGTTTATTAAAAAAATTTACTAAAGTGTTATAAACCTTAAAACCTAAACCTTAAACCCTAAACCCTTAACCACAAAACCCTAAACACTAAACCCTAATCATTTCATAACCTTAAACACTCTACCCTAAACCCTAAACCCCAAACCCTAAACCTTACACCCTAAACCCCAAACTCTAAACCCTAAACCCCAAACACTAAACTATAAATGTTAAGCATTTTGTAACATTTTAAAAAGAATTTTGTAAATTTTATTTAAGTGTTTATTAAAAGCTTTCATGAAAGTGTTATAAACCCTAAATTCAAAACCCTAAACCGTAAACCCCAAACAATAAACCTAAAACCCTTAACTATAAACGACAAAGACTAAGCATTTTATAACATTCTAAAGAGAAGCTTGTAACTTTTATTTAAGTGTTTATTAAATGCATTTACTCAATTGTTATAAAACCTAAACCCTAAACTCTAAACCCGAAACTTGAAACCCTAAACCCTCAAGCCTAAATCCTAAATCCTAAGCATTTCATAACATTTTAAAAACCATTTTGTAACTTTTATTTAAGTGTTTATTAAAAGAATTTACTAAAGTGTTATAAACCCTAAACCCTAAACCTAAAACCCAAAATCAAAACCGAAAACCCTAAACCCTAAGCATTTTATAAAAATTGAAAAGCATTTCATAACTTTTATTTAAGTATTTATTAAAATCATTTACTAAGGTCTTATAAACCCTAAACCCTAAATCCCAAAGGCCAAACTGTAAACATTAAACCCTAGGTATTTAATATCATTTTAAAAAGAATTTTGTAACTTTTTTTTAAGCCTTGATTAAAACCATTTACTAAAGTCTTATAAATTATAAACCCTAAACACTAAACCCCAAAGCCTAAATGCTAAACCCTAAACCCTAATCATTTTATAACATTTTAAAAATCATTTTGTAACTTTAATTATAATGTTTATTAAACTAATTTACTAAAGCATTATAAACCCTAAACTCTAAACCCCAACCTTGAAACCCTAAACCGTAAACCCTAAACTGTTTTGTAACTTTTATTTAAGTGTTTACTAAAACCATTTACTAAAGTGCTATAAACCATAAACCCCTCATCCCTAAACCCTTAAGCTTAAACATCAAACCCTAAACCCTAAAAACCCTTAAAAACCATAAACCATAAAAAAACCCTAAAACCTACAAAAACCATAAACCCTAAACCCTAAAAAAACCCTAAGCCCTAAAAACCCCAAAAAACTCTAAACTCTAAAAACCATTTTTAAACTTTTTTAAAAGTGTTCATTAAAAGAAATTATTAAAGCATTATAAACCATAAACCTTAAACCCTAATAACCACACCATTAACCTAAACCCTAAATGCTAAACACTAAACCATAAGCACTTTATAACATTTTAAACCCCAAACCCTAAACCCTATATATTTTGTAACATTTTAACAAGCGTTTGTAACATCATGAACAGAACAACCATATATTTGAACACCAGAACCTCATATCTGCATGTTAAATCCAATTTAAAATCCATCAAAATCGCAACGTCTTTTTGAATTCGCTTTAGCCCATTTCCGCTTGATCAACAACGACTTCCATCGACACACCGCCGCACAGAATGGACAAAGACCATCCTGGAAACACAGATGCATACGCTTTAATGGCTGTATGAGATATGTGCTGTTTAACGTTATTTTCACTCAGCTCATCAGCTTTTGTGCTCTCTTGATTTTGTGCTTTCTTGATTTTGTGATTAAGGTTTAGGTTTCTCATGTTGTTTTTCCTGAGTTTTTTGTTTTATTATAACGAAAAGATTATCAGCTTTTGTGCTTTCTTGATTTTATGGTGTTTCTTCTTATTCTAAAGCTTTATTATAAGCACGGGTTCATCTGCTTTTATGCTTTCTGCGTTCATCTGCTTTTATGCTTTCTTGATTTTTTTGATTTTTTTTACTGTTGTTTCTTTGTTAGGTTTGTAGTTTTTTTACTTTTTGGATTTTTTTTGGACCATCATCTTTTTTACTAACCATTGTTATGTTTGTTTTAAGTATTTTATTTTTTGTTTCTTCATATCTATATATTATATATTTAATTAAATATATATTTATTTTAAATATAGATATAACACATTTAGATTTTATTTATTAATTAGATATTTTTTTTTTAATGATTTTTTTATTATATATTTTAAAATTAGTTTTAATTTCAATTTATTATTTATTTTGGAAAATAAATAAAATATATGTTTGAAATATTATGTATTATGCTTTACTACTATAATAATCATTATTATTATTTAATTCATGTTGTTACTATATTAATAGTTTTAATTTTTATATTGTAAATTTTTATTCATAATGAGATTTTATTTTGGTATAATCACATCATTGTGATTTGAAAGAAGTTTTGGACCAGCTAATGTAGTTCATCTGATGGTTTGGGATGGGATTCACACTTTGAATTTACTCGTTAAGTTTTTTTTATTTTCTGTGCACTTTCTAAGTTTGAAATTCTGGCTTCTTTTATTTTTTTTGTGAGAATTTTTTTTGCTTTTTTAAATTTAATTGTTTTTGTTAAAGTATTCAAGAATATAATTAGTATTTTGCTTTCTAAATTTAGCTGTTAAATTTTTGTTTTTTTTCAAGTTTCAAGAATTTAATTAATATTACTTTAATTCAACAATTGGATTTGGTTTAGAGCAGATAGAAGTATTCCAGAATGCAAATTATAATCTTGCTTCTAAAAATAGCGGTTATCTTTTTGTTTTTCTGAGATTTTAAGAATGTAATCAATTGTTCGATGTGTTTAAGAAGTGACGGCTGTTATCTTTTTGCTTTTCTGAACTTTCTAAATTTAGTCGTCATGTCTTTTAGTCATACTTGTTATCACAAGTTATAAGAGATGTATTTTGGTGCAAAACTTTTTAACTAGAAAAAGCATACAAACATGGAAGTAAATAAGCATTACTCATAAAATAATTGTAAAATATTTAATTAAGGAAAAAAAAATTGAAAATAAGCATTATTGCTATTTAATATCTTCTTATTTTTAAAAATGTAAATATAATTTTATTTAGTTTTATGATTTCATTATTCTTTACACATTTTTTAATATATTTTTATCTTTAATTATTTTTTTTCCAATTTCATTATAGTAATTTTGATATTTTTTCCAACCATACTTAAATATAAATATAATATTATAAAAAATATATATTATATTTAATTTCTTTTATTTATCTATTTAATATTTTTATTAATTTTAAAAAATAAACCTATATAAATAGTTTACTTTTTAAAATCGTATATATCCACTATCATTCACATATATATTATAAAATCTAAAATTTCAACCAAAGTAACAAACAGATGGGAAGATGGGGTGTTGGCATCCTATCAAATAGTAACCTAATGTATTTTCACCATTTTAAACTCACAAATAAACAAACAAAATAAAATAGGTAAAACAAATACAACCACCCAAAAAATCAGGAAAGCAAAAAAAATATGATTGTAAAAAAAAATTCCACAAAGCAAAAAAACACGAACCCAACAAAAAACAATAAAAGTAAAAGCAAAAATCAAGAAAACATAAAAGCAGATGAGCGCGTACTTTTAGAATAATGGGAAACACCAAAAAAATCAAGAAAGCACGAAAGCTGATAATCTTGTCGTTATAATAAAACAAAAAAAACTCAAAAAAACAAAAGCTAATGAGCTTGCCTTATAACCTTAAAAAGCATAGAAAAGGATGTTGAAAACTGTAAACGCTCACAGAGCCATTACATATCCCAAACAGCCATTAAAGCGTGTGCATCTGTGTTTTCAGGACGGTCTTTGTCCATTCTGTGCAGCGGTGTGTGCATCGAAGTCATTGTTGCTCAAGCGAATTCAAAAATCTGATGGATTTTCAAATTGTGACGCCGCGACGCGCAAATATGAGGTTCTCCTGTTCCAATATATAGTTGTTCTGTTCTCCATTTTATATGGTTGTTCTGTTCTCCAATTAAAGGTAGGTAAATTATTTTTACAAATTCAATGCAGTTTTATATTTCTTAGTTTCATTGTAGTTTTGTTTAACCCTATCTAATTTGATTATATTGATATTCCCGAGTCATCTCCGTCATAAATAGATTTTTAGTTTTAGGTCGCCGACAAATATTTCTTGATTTCAATTCGTTTTTATCTATCCTGATTATATTTCATACGGTCATTCTTGATTTTAGTTCAGCCTTTATGTATGTTACTGTATTTCAACACGCCTTGTTCACCATGAAACCCATTTAGTTCGAGGTACATTTTGTTATTACTCACTGTTATTCAATGTTCTGCTCCACTCTCTCCATCCATCAAAACCCTAGTCTTAACATTTATACAATGTTGTTCTTTAATGTTAATTTCTTCAGCATTTCGTTTTGGTGGGACCTCATTTTGTTAATCTCGGCCTCCTAGAATGAAGTCGTTTTGTAAATCTCATCTTTTTAATACGAAATGTTTTATCGAGGGGAGCTTAGGATGGAGAGAGGGAGGGATGGAGGGAGTGATGGTGACATAGAGAGAGAGAGAGGGAGAGCCGATAATGGGAGAGAGCGATTGAGAGAGATTCTGAGAGACTAAAATAGATGTTAAGGAAGAGAAAGAGTCAAGGGGAAGGGAAGGTGTGGCAAGGGGAGAGAGAATGAGAGGAAGGATGAGAGATAAGAAGAGAGAGGAAGAGAGAGATAGGGATTAAGAGAGAAATATGGGGAAAGAGAGAGAGGGAAGGAGTGTAAGAGGCATAGAGAAAGGGGGAGAGAGAGGGGGCAACACAAAGATAGGTAGAGGGGGAGAGAGAGGGGGGCGACATCAAGAGAGAGAGAGAGAGATAAAGAGCGGCATTGGGAATGAGAGAGAGGAAGAGTGAGAGTCAGAGGGAGATAACATGAGATATAGGACGAGTGACTGGGGAGGAGGGAGATAGAGAGGGATAGGAGAGAGAGAGAAATACAGATTGAAGTGGGAGATGGTGAGAGAGAGTTAGAGAGTTAGTGAAAATGAGAGAGAGGCAGTGAGAATGAGAGGGAAAATGGGAGGAGAGGGATGGAGAGAGGGGAAGATATCTACAGAGAGAGAACAGGAAGGAAATAATGTTAGAGATATTGTGTGAGAGAGATATTCTTAGAGTGAGAAAGAGAAAGATTGGGAGAAAGTGAGAGAGGGAGATAGCAAGAGTGGAGAGAAAGTGAGATAAGAAAGTTGGAGAGAAAGAGAGAGAGAGGGAGGGAGATCAAGTAATAGAAAACAAGCGGGAGAGAGAGAGGGAGAGATGAAGAGGGAGAGGGATAGAGAGAGAAGGAGAGGGGGGAAGGGAGGAGGTAGCAGAATGGGAGTGATAGAGAGGGAGAGGGAAAGGTAGAGAGGGGAAGAGAGAGAGGGAGAGGGGGAGAGGGAGGAGGAAGGAGAGAGAGAGAGAGAAAGAGAGAGAGAGGGGGGAAGAGAGAGAAGGAGAGGGTGGAAGAGAGAGGGTAAGAAAAGAAATAAGAGGGCGAGAGATTGATAGAGAGAGATATAGAGAACAATACAATATTAGAGAGAGAGAGAGAGAGAGAGAGAGAGAGAGAGAGAGATCCATAGTAAGAGTCATAGAGAGAGACTTAGAGACAATGTGAGAGACGGATCGCAGGAGTGAGAGAGAGGAAGAGTTATAGAGAGTAAGAGGGAGAGGGGGGCAAAGGAATGGAATCGGGGAGGGCCTATTTGTGACCTTCAACTTTCTTTAACAATCTATTCATACACATTTTGTGTTTATTTATTATCTAAAGTAATATTCTCATTCTCATTTATTGCAAATTGGATTTTTGAGCTAGCGTATCTCATCTTTCCTCATGAATTTCTATGGCCTAACTCCCATGGAGAGAACCATGAATTTATGCTCAAACCATTCTAGTGTAAGGTTAAAGTTTGGGTTTTTGAAGCTTTATATTTTCATTCGTTTTCCACATCTAATTTTTACGAATAAGGAAGAGGACAAGGCGGTTCTACTTTGTTTCAATTTATTTTTGAAAAAATTAAATGAGAAGAAGAAAAATGTGGGGTTTCATTTGATTCATTTGTCTTTATGTATAGTGTTTGTGGAATTTATTTTTATTGTGAATTACTTCCTATGATTTTATTTTCATAGAATGTATGAGTACAATAGGATAGAATGTATGAGTACACTAAGAAACTTTTCTATATATTATAGTCTCATTTTACTTTGTTTATATTGATCGTTAATAGTTTAAAATTAGAAAGGGGAAAAATAGGGGTTTATTTAATTTTTTTGTTTATAAATAATGTTGTTTTTTAATTCTCTTTTTTTAGGAAATGTTGTCCTATTGGCAGGTATATAGATTTTTTATATTAAAAAATACTTTGTTTCAATGTCATTTGATCTATTTTATGTAAATTTATGTGGTTGAATATGTATGAGTCTTCGAAAAAGGAATGGTCTAACTTGGTTAATGATTTTGTAGGTCATATATATGCTTATACACCATGAAATGACTATTGTTTGAATATTTTCTTAGAAACTTATTTATTTTAAGTTAGAGTTTCATTTAGTTTATTTTTAGTAAAATTATCTCATTGAACATGTGTGAGTTTGTGGAGGAATATTTGAACGAATCATTTTCTAGTTATTTATTTTTACCATAATGAGATTGGGAAACATATTTAGGTCATTTTTGTAAAGAACCCTTGAAGATTTGACGTTGAGTGATATTTATTTAAATATTTTAAAATTAATATATTACAAACATTTGTTAATGATATCTATTCCCTTTCCACGAAGAGTTTGTTGTTGAAATTTAACATTGGTTTTGGAATTTGGTTTTTTGAACAACTTTGTTGTATTTTCCTTCCACCAAAACTTTATAGATAAGACAAGGTAATTTGCTATGGAGGTGAACCAACCTAGATCTATCAAGTACTCAGAGGGATCAAATATTTCAAGATGCAAACCTCTTTTGTGGGTGAAAAACTTAAAGAAAGGTTTGCAACTTGAAAGATATTATCACTCTATCCACTTAATAGGTTTCAATTTAAGATGGATCTAGGATAGTTTTTATATCACAACACATGTATTATAAGGAAACTATGGTTGCTTATAAAGAATGAATTGATGTCTCCTAACATTTAAAATTAATTTATATAACATGATAATGTTAAGGGTATTGAATACAATTGTAAATCACATAAAGTCATATAAATAATAGCAATAATCCTAATACATAGAAATTAATGTTCCTCATATTTCTTTTCCCCGCCACATTAAATGGTGATCAAAATGCAAAAACTATTACGAAATTTTAGATAATACTGTTTAGTCTTCAACAACCTTGATAAAATTTTAAATTTAAATTTTATTATTTTACAATTATAATTCCTTCAATATTCATGACTTTTGGACTGGATCAAATGATAAAAATTATAGTTCAAATAACAACATAAATAAGTAATAAAATATTTTCTTTAACTCATATTCATAAAAAACATTGAAAATGTAGATGTTGATTGTTTCATAGAAGAGGCGTAAAATAAAATGTTTTGTTTGGTATTATATCATTTTTTACTAATATAAATATATTTAAACACAAAATTCATTGTTTAAAAAGAGGCTCACAATTAAATTTTATTACCTCAAAGAATCCCTACATTACACAATCTTTACCAAGATGCATGTTTCCTCTCTACTCATCCCTCCATAGTTTTATCTAATATAGATCGATATATGATTGGTATACTATGTCCCCGTAAAACATTTGTTGCTAGCTGATGGATATCTTGTGACAATAAATAATCAGTGGCCACTGAATTCAAAGATCTACAATTTCCCAGAAGTTCAACACCGCTCATAAAATTGTGTTTTCATTATTCTTGGTAAATCAAGCATAGCAGTAGACATGAAAGCACTAGTTAACAAGTTACTAGCTCACCAAAAAACTTTTAATAACTTCTCTATATCTCAATGAGGATTTTCTACATTTTCAATGATGGTATATCGTTTTTTTGTCCATAGCTATATGAATATGAAACTGTACACATTAGTGTTACAAGTCATGGAGTGAAATCATCTCATATGTAGCTAAACGATAGACCAAATATGTTTCAGACAGAGACATAAATGGTCATAATACTTACACATATCCCTTATGCAGTGATTTAGAGCACCAGTCATGTGAACAATACAATTTAATATGTAAATCCATTTATTGATATTATCTTTTGGGATGTTTTTATAAAAAATAAATGAAATGTTGTTAATCTCCTCTGTTCTTATTGTTGCATTTATCCATACTTCAGTGATTAATAAATTCTAATAAATGAAACTATAAATTGGTTGGTTCTTATATATGGTAGATGTTTGTTAGTTGATATATTGGTTTCTTAAAAGGGAAAGGGAAAATTTCCTTTTTTTAGTGTTGTATTTTTCTAAGCTTCCAAAAAAACATGTTTAGTCTCAAGAATTATTTAAATAAAAAATTCTTAAAAACATAAGTTTAATTTATAAATTTTATCAGAAATCTAATATAATTATAAAAATTTTGTTTAAATTATCGTGTATTCATTAAAATTTATTTAAAAATTTTAATCCAATTGTATCCATTACCTTTATAAAAATATATATATGATTTTTTTTTGCAAATATAAATTATATATTGAGAATGCATCTTTCTGCAAATATGTTATACCAATCTTACACTGAGTTACATATAAAAAATCAATCCACACACACACATACATATATATAATAACAAAATAATTACTTATGAAATTTTCTTTATACTAACACAAATTCCAAGTAAAAAATAATAGAAAACCATTCATCATTTATTTTCTTATAATTCTCTAATCTCATGAATGTTTGTAACAAACTTATCTCCCTATTTCTACCATTCCATTTAGTTGTTTAGTCATTAAAATTCTCCATATGTATCGTTCTTTATAAAAAAATGATCTCTCTTTCATGGTTATAGATATTTCTTTTCTTTCTTTCGTGAATCTAAGGACTTCCATTATATCATAATATTACATCGATTTATACAATTTTCCAAAATCCTACCATCCTCACACATACCATATTTATTTGCCACTAGATAATTACCAAAAAAGATAGCCAATTTCCTTGGGAGGAACTAAGTCCTTGATTCCATGTGTGTGGGCTAGATTGGGGTCTAAGGCCTTGCCATGGCCTGAATCTCCCACAATGTGCCTTTCCTATTGACCCCTCTCTAGAATTCCACTTCTAGTACTACCTCGTTGATGAGGCATTTCTTTCCAAGCTATATCACAATATTTTCTACAAACCAAAAAGTTGTTTCCATAACAATAAGCATCAGTAGACCTAGATAGAATACCCCAGGAAGCCAAATATGTACCTCCTATACCTATACATGGCACGAGGGATAACATTCACAAGTGGAGATGTTAATCATGCCCTCTCTCTCTACAGAGGCACACCCAACCCTCCATCAAACCACCAAAAAATTGAGGTCCTTCCAAGACAAGGAGAACCCAATGTTGCTAGACCAACCTATGCATTCTGGTCCACCAACTAACAAAATTGGCCCCATCACCATAAAATATACCCAATACTAAACCAAAACCTTGTAAATAACCAGAATTTCGATCAAGAAAATGAAAGAGCCAATGTCCATGGTTAATTAAGAATAAGGACAAGACTCCTGAACTATGGTAGTTCCTAGTCCCCATAAAGACTAACACAGATTTGATGACAACAATAAATAAATAGTGAACTTACCTTACTTATGTATAAATAATTGACATACACCTTTGTGCAGAAGTCACCCTATCACATCTCATTATTTCTCTTGTGTGTAGCGAGTGACCAAGAGCATTATTTTTTCTACCACCTAGTGTTGTAAATCCACAAGGAAAACTCTTGTAAAAGTGTTAAAGGTGCGATTTTATTGGAAAAACTTGGAGTCATCCTAGACTTACCTTTTACCATGGAAACTTGAGCATCGTAAAACCTCCTTGAAGCCATTACAGTATGTAATATTTCCCATATTAATACTTAGTTCATACCTAGTTTGAGCACGTAAAGCCACAAGTGCCATGCTTGATCCAACATCACTACTACCACCTCCATCATCATGTTGCAAGTAATAAAAATCCCTCTCATTAATTAGCATAAATTCACATGTGATTGCATGGCTGCGAGGTGCCATGCCACCTAGCCTTAATTATAATTAAGGTCAAATCGGTGGCATGCACCTCCCTGAGCCTCACTTCATGACGTTTTTTCAACCCCAATGGGAGCTTATAGATGCTTATTACTTGAATGTCTATTTGTATCTTAATTAGTGATTTAAATATACATGATCTTAAGGGGATCTCTATTGGGGAAAGGTAGAATGAGGAAAGTGGCATGTAAGTAGATGGTGGCGATTTATAACACATTTGACATTTTTTTATCTACATCCGACTTATTGAATTTCAGTCTGCCAACATAATCCTTTATTATGAAGGTATACTTTGGTAAGTAATAATATTTTAATTTTTATTTTAATATATTTCGATGAGAGTGGGATGCATTACATTTATACATTGCAAACAACATTGATTGGATGATGGTATGGACTAAAAGATGGAAAAAGTAAATTGATGATAACTTATCATGGCATAGTGTGGCTACATTCATTAATGAAGCTAAACGTGAGAGAGATACCAATAATACAAAGAGGAAAATTGATTTAGAAAATGATTTAAAAGATAAACATGCAAGCATATCCCCCCAATACTATTTAGTTTTTTTTTTTTAATGTTATATTGATTTATATAGTCTGTCTATTTCTTAATTTGAATAATTTATAGGTATAAATATTATTACCAATTGAGAAGGTATATGTTACGTGTGTGGCATTACACAATTGAAATACGGACTTTAAAACCTTCAAAAAAAAAATTGTGGATGTAAAAAGGTAAAAGCTACAAATGAATGAATGTGATCTTAACATAATTATTGTTGAAGATGTTAATGGATTTACCATGGTTAATATAAAGAATATTGAGATTCCATGTGATTTTGGAAGCTCAAATGGCGGCTTAATTAATCACATCTTCTACTATTTGGATATCATAACATCAATTTCAATAGTGTAGTTTCAACTTGCATGACACCATAAAACCTTATCTTTGATCAAGCCATGAGCTATAATTTATGGTCATGAACTCTATTTCACATACTCGTTCTATTTCACATTTTTGATGAGTAGGTAATGTTTAGACATACATATTTGATATATCTCTTTTAATACATATGTAATGACTTTATGCTAAAAATTACAACATTTTTTGAATATGCATCAACGTTGAATCAAGGTAAATGCACCACATAATAAATTGTATGACTTTTTTTCTTTTGCTATTCAATATCCCATAATATCCTCTCTAGCTTATGTTTAAAAAAAGACTAGCTGAATTAGGAAACTTCTAGTATTCTCTTGGCTAGTTTTGGCATTGGATTTAACCATGTACTCATAAAAAGTGTATATAGATCTATAACTTTGTACTCTCTCAATTGTTTCAACATATAGTTAAAACATGATATAATGGACTCACCTTTATCTCTTGTGCTAAATATTTTTTTCTTCAAATAATTTTGGTTTATGGTTTTTAGGTTCATACATTAAAATATTTTACTAGCTCGTTTGCAAAGTTTTTGTATTTACATAGTCCCCTAATCATTTTTTAATTACATCAATACACATCATAATCAAATTACAATAAACTGTTCTCCATTCCTTACTGTTATGATGTCTGATGGATGATTTACATTTTGTGTTACATTATTTCTCTCTTTCTAATGCCAATGGTCAAATCCATGCTTGTTACATTCATGGTGAACTAAGCACATTTGTTGAAATACTTGCAAAAAGATGCTTAGGTCCCACAATATGGTGTTTATTTTAATATGGGGACCCAAAATGATATACATTATGAAACAAATCTAATATAAATAATAGTAATAAGGGAATGTGTTTGGAAAAATCTCATTCTAATATTTTGGGCATGCATTTTTTGATACCAATTGATGTTAGCGTAAGGGCAAAACCTTGGTGATAAAATCAATCTAAAAGAACAATAATTTTCATGTCCTTTCTCATTCGTACTTAAATGGTTATTTCCAATGCATCTTCAAACCCCTTTTGTGATAGTACATGTTGATATACAATAATAACTTATTTACTTTTCGTATACTATTATTTTCATAAATCTAGAAATGTTCCAATAATTTTGGGCTTGGCACATAATGTATTTTAACAACAAATAATGCTCAATTATATCTAAATTTTATTTCTAATAAAATCGTGACTTGGACTATCTACCTAGTAAGAAAAATACCCTCACATATGAAGAATATTTATGAGAGATGTCTTTCCAATATCTCAATGTCACATAGTTTTAGGATTAATCATTGCATCTCCTATTTAATAATATTTATTCCCTACAAATACTTTGTGATACTTTAAATATATTCTCAATTACATCTGCATCCATATATCTCATTTTGTTCTTATTCAATGCAGTAAATATATGGTTTTAATTAGAATAATATATTAATTACAAGCCTATCTAGAAGCATAAACCATACTATTAACACTCTCAAATAAAAGCTATTATCTAAATAATAACTACTTACAATTGAAATTTATTGATAAATATTTTTGACGCTATAAAAAATTCATAGAATTGTATTAAAACATCAACTAAACAATACATGTATATTCATGAAATTAACTACTCATGGTAATGTATTATAATACATGTAAAATTATCATTAATATAGTTTTAAGCATTACAATTATTATTCTAAAACTGTGGATATAACATAATTACTTCTCCTTGGTGAAGATCTCATCTTCCAAGGCTGTAAGGAAATAGAAAGAAGGTTAATGACCAAAGACCATGAGGCATCTGATAGCTTGTAGACCACTAACATGTCATTCCACATGGAGTAGTTATCCTTGAATAATAGTAATGAGTTAGATTGCATTCATGGATAACAATAAAAAATGATTATCTTCACCAATAATTATACATTTTTCTAGTGTTCTTATATTAGATTGGTTTAAAATTATAATATTATTAAAGAACATATATTTAAATATTATATTAATTATCACTTTTAAATCATTATTACATTTACTCAGAGTCTAACTTATATACGAAATGAGTTTTTTCACTATCATTTTTTTATTTAATTTTAATTTTAACCAAATTCTAGGAGAGACTTTTAGAAGCTTGAGTTTAAGTTTCTTAATTTGTAGAATTTGATTGTCCCAAGGTTTTTTAGGGGATGAATTCATTTATGCATTCAAAAATGTATTTGAGACAAGAAAAAATCACAGTCTTTCTTGAAATTGTATCCCTGGATTATGAAAAAACATTTTCATCTATAAATTAGACTAATTATTTATCTATTTAAATAATTTTTAATTTATAGATTTTATTATATTTCTTTGGAATTTTTTCTATTCAATATTCTTACAATGCTTATTCATTTTTATCACTAGATTTATATGGATAACTAATTCAAATGTTAATGATATTTTAAGTTAGTACATTAAATACTTACCTGTAGCAATTAAGCTTTCTTCTCAATGTTGCCAGCACAAAATTCCATATTATATTTCTTGAAAAGATTATGATGGATAACTATGCACAAAATGAGTTGACTTTGGCTTGTAGCAAAGACAATTCTTAACTAATATAAGGTTCAACCTTTCTACCTAGCACAAATAATGGTGCATGAATATGATACATAATTGTTAATCAAAATTCGTAAATAATATTCTTTGTTGCGACTTAGTGAATATTTAGAGACAAATACAATAATATTAAATTATAAATTAAATTATATAAATATCTAATGAGAAGTGAAGATTTATCTCAAGTGAACTCTTACATGTTAGCCTGAATGGTTTCTCGTGGCAATCACAATGCTGCAAACAAAATTGTTAATGGAAATTTTAAAATAATATTTTTGGCGAATGCTTAATGAAAATTTGGAAACAATAAGTAACTCAAGGCATGTCTATAAGGGGTTGGAAAGAAATTACACCAAGCATTTCTCGCTATCAAGTTGGGTTGGGAAGACACTGCTCATTCCATCAAATAGTAGAGTGTCATCTTAGCCTGCCTCACTCGAATTAAAAATTAACGGATAGAATTGAAATTACATCAACGATTCAAGTAGTAGTCTTGTGGACTTGGGAAGATGCATTAGCCTATAGTATTTTGGTTTATCACACAATCTTATCCATGGTTGACTCCTACACTTAGACATTGTATTTGAGCTTTCAAGACATAAGCAACCATATCTCTCTAGAAATAACTTCAACAGTTCAGTCCCTGCCTTCAACAAACTACCAGTGTTGCAAGTCTTAAATAGTCTCTCCAATTTTTCCAATGCTACAATTCCATCCTTTTTAGAAAATCTTCAGCATCTTTTACAATTTAACTTATCCTCCAATTTTCTTACTGGATCCATGCCTTTTGAGCTAGGAAATATGAGAAAACTATAACATCTATGGTTAGCAGGTTGCAACATGATCGGAGAAATTTATTGGATGTTCTTGCGTCAGTTAATGATTCTACCTCCTACAATAACTTCTACCATTTAATAGATTCTAACAAAATATGTAGCACAATATGTTTACTCCAAATTTGGAGAGGGACGTTACAAAAGAAACCCTTACCATTTTTATGATTGTTGAGATATCAATATATGTCTCCATTACCTCCTCATATGAAAAGAATATCACTGCTTCTATTATCCTTTTATTAGTTTATTCTCTTTTGAATGAGGTAATTTCTCTTTTGGGCTATTGTTATCAATTGATATCTTCCATACTCTAATTCTCTTTTTAAGTAAGAAAAAAATACTTTCCACAATTGAAAATTGAGACATATGTTGAAAAATTCAATGATAAAAAAATAATATAAGAAAAATCTTCAACATAGCTACTTTAGTGAATCTGGCTAGTCTTTCTAGATACACTAAAACTACAATTGGAACTTAGCCATAGCATAATTCAGATTTCTACACGGAAATAGGACAAAACTAATGATAATCATAATGGGTAGCTTGTGGAAGACATCTGGTATTTCTAGATACATTAAAACTACAACTAGAACTTAGCCATAGGTTAATTCACATTTCTACGCCGAAATAGGCCAAAACCAATAATAATCATAATGGGTACCTTGTGGAAGACATCTATTTTGGTATTTTCATAGAATCTAATCGACATTGCAATACATGTAATTAAATTTAGAAAAAAATATCTATACTTTGTTAATTATAGTGCATCAAGGGATAAAGTGGAAAAAATCATATTGTTTTATAAAATCTGAGATACATACAATTAAGGTTTTGAAAGAATAAGCATAATAGGTGAAATGGGCTTGACACACCAACATTAAGGTCTCAAATGATCTACAAAATATATGGCATTATCATATCATACAATGGGATAATTATGAGTACTCATCAATATCATTACGATAGATTGACTCCCATAAAATGCTCTTTTAGTTAATGTCAATAGTCAAAATATCAAATACAAAATACTGAACTTTTCTTATATTCCCTTCTCATGGAATTTAATTTGGAGCTACACTTGATTCACCTTTACCTTCACTATGTTAAGCCACTTTAAGTATATATAAGTTATAGTTAATGTGCTAAGTATTAAATTTTATGCGTAGTGTGACTTTTTAGCAGATACAATGTCTTTATCGTACTAGGCGGCATAGTTTCTAGAATTCATTATGTTAAAGATCATAGTGTACTATGGTTTACCTAATTTCAGAGTTAGTATGTTAAGGAATATAAATTTGTCAATGTCATTTTTTGTTAATGATAATAGTGGTCAGAGGCCGCATTGTGGAAGGGTTTGTAATTCTCTACCCTAAGCCTAGCCTAGCCTAAGTCAAACCTTTATACCACCCTAGCCTAGCCTAGCCCAGCCTACCCTAGCCTACCCTAGCCTACGCTAGCCTATCCTGTCCTATCCTACCCTACCCTACCCTACCCTACCCTAGCCAATCCTACCCTAACCTAACTTAGCCTAGCCTAGCCTAATCTATCCTAGCCTAGCCTTGCGTATCTTAACCTCCCTAACCCTAGCCTAGCCTCATCTATCCTACCCTACCCAAGCTTAGCCTAACTAGCCTACACTACCCTACCCTACAATACCATAGCCTAGCCTAGCCGAGTTTAGCCTACCCCACCTTGGCCTACCCTACCCTACCCTACCCTACACTAGCCTACCCTATCCTAGCCTACCTAACCTACCCTAGCCTACGCTAGCCTACCCTAGCTTACCTAGCCCAACCTAGCCTAGCCTAGGCTACCCTAGCCTACACTACCCTAACCTACCCTATCATACCCTACCCTAGCATAGCCTACCCTACCCTAGCATAGCCTACCCTACCCTAGCATAGCTTACCCTTACCAAGCCTCCCTACCCTACCCTACCCTACCCTATCCTACGTTAACCTACACTAGCCTAGCCTAATGTACCTAGCCTAGCCTACCCTGCCCTAACCAAGCCTAACCTAACCTAACCTAACCTACCATAATATACCCTAGCCTAGCCAAGCCCACCTAGCCTAGCCAAGCCTACCTAGCCTACCCCAGCCTAACCTGGGCTAGCCTACATGGCCTACCTAACCTACCCTACCCTAGCATACCCTAGGCTACCTAGCGTAGCCTAGCCTACCTAGCCTACCCTAGCCTACCCTACCTAGCTTACCTAGCCTACCTTGCCCTACACTAACCTACCCTATCCTACCCTACCTAGCCTACCCTACCCTACCTAACCTTGCATAACCTAGCCTAGCCTACCCTACCCTATCTCAAGCCTAGCGTATTCGAGCCTACCATAGCCTACCCTATCCTACCTTAGCCTAGCCTACCCTAGCCTAACCTTAAGTAGTTTATCATAAACTAGCCAAACCTAACTTTATCCTAAAGTAGATTATCCAACATAGCCCAACACATGCCTAATCTAGCCTAAACTAGTTGAGCCTCACCAAACATAGCCTAGCTAAGCCTAGGCTATCCTATGTTAGCCTAGCCTAGTCTAGCCTAGCCTAACTTAAACTAACCTGGCCTAGCATGGCCTAAACTAGCTTAGCCTAGTTTGACATACACTAGCATGACCTAAGCTTTCCTAGCCTAAACTAGCTTGGCCTAACCTAGCCTAGCTTAGCTTAAACTAGACTAACCTATCCTAGTCTTGCCTAGAGTAACCTACTCGAGCCTAGTCTAACGTAAACTAACTTGGCCTAGCCTTGCCTAGCCTATCTCACCCCATTCTAGCCTAACCTACACTGAACTAGCCAAACCTAGACGCTAAGTCTCAATGTATATTATAAATATACATCCTACATCAAAGTAAAAGAACTTCACATAAAAAAGCAGTGAACATAAGTAAAGGATTTATTATGAAAGTTACAAAATACAAATTTATGTTTATTGAAAACATATTTTACCTAATATAAATTCTGTAATAAAATAAATTTCAAAATACAATAAAAACATATATAAAAAGGTTGTTCAATTAAGTAATTAAATAATAAATTAATAAACAATAACACTTTAAAAAGATAAAGTCACTAATATAAAATTCATATATTATATCATTTAGAAATATAAAAACGAAAAGGAATCATATAAAATATATTAATGTTGAAGAAATTGTAAAATGACAATTTACTTCACCAAAAGCGCCCAAATATTTTTTTTTTCTAAAAAATTGATTTTTATTAAACACAAATTAATATAGAAAAAAAATTTACTTTCTATATCAATTAAAAATAAAACAAAATTCCCTATTTCTTATTTTAATAAATAAAACTATATAAAAAGTATATAAATATTTATAATCAATATATAAAAAATTATGAATTATTAAAATATAAATTTTATAGGCTATTCAACATATTTTCATCATGGAAATACAATCATTCACATGTAATAAATAAGGTGAAATAAACTAAACACTGTGTATATATATCACTCTTAAAACAACGGAATTACAGGTGGAAAAAACGCTTATCGATTTTACACTTAAAAAGAATTATAACTGCGAAAAGAATGGAATTAGAGGTGAAAAAACGCTTATCGATTTTACTTTAAAAAAAAAAATGCATGCCCAATTGAAGCAAAACAGGTTAACCTGTTGAAGCAACAGCGTAAAGGAAATTCTATAGGCATGCGGCTTCAACTTTAAAAATTGAAAATATATTTCAAAGAATATTAGGCGTCGGCTAAGCATCAACTTTATAACTCCCTGTTTATTAAACTCAAACTCAAATCATCATAGTCCTGAGCTTGCCTTGCGCCGACACCTCCATCCTCGGCTTCTTGACGGAAATGTCGCAGCCCGTGGGAACCGCGAGAAGAGGTCCAAGAACCGGAAGTCAATACCAGTGGGATTTTCGTTGGACGGAGACCTAAAAGCTGCCACAGACGCTGGCGATTCATCAGGAAGCCACGTGGACGTTTTCAAGGGGCCCGTGACGCGCAGGAGGATGGTTGCAATGGCGTGCATATGGCTGGCTTGCGCGATGGTCTACGATGGACCGAACCTCAACGTGGGAAATCTTGTTACCAATTTATATCTGAGCGTTTTCCTTAACGGAATTGCAGAGTTGCCTGCATATTCTCTGAAGGCAATTATGGTTGACAAGTTCGAAAGGAGCGCGATGCTCATCTTCTTGAAAAACCGGGGAGCGGGGTTGAGGGGGGAAGTTGTGAGTGGCCTGAAGCGGGGATGTATAACTTGATGCGCTTTATTCAGAACGAAGAGGCAATACAAGGCGGAGGGAGTGGAGACAAGAGCAACCCTATGCCGAAGGAATAGAGGTAGAAGGCCGACATGCCTAATGGATCTCTTCTGGAGGGACCCACGGGCTCCGTGGACGAAACAGAGGAAGATAAACCTAAGCCACTGGATGTTACTCCTGTCATTAGACGGAGTATCAAATAATCCCAGAAATTAGGCGACATTGCCGTCAATGTTGCGCGCGCAAGCCAAGCTCATGATTAGGCCAGATGGATTCATTGAAATCAGCGAGAGGCATATTAAACCTCCATAAATTAAAAAAATATTAATTAAATAAAGAAATAATATGCCTAGGTTAATTCCTAAAAAAGGCAGATGGGTTAAGCTGACAATAAAACTAATACAGAATATTAATTTACACAATAGATGAATTAGATGACTAAAAAGCCAGAGGAAATCCCTTATTAATCCAAAAATGAATTAATTCAGACCAGCATATAGATACATGGAGCCACATCCAGCTTAACCTGTTGAAAGAGAAGCTACATCCATACATACCTGTAACTCGATTTCATTTTGTGAATCCTGTAGCCACCAGCCTTTCCTTACTTCTTCCATTCAGTTCTCCCAACATATGATTGTCTACATATAAAAGGTTTTCAATCAAAAGATTATACCCTAAATTTAAAGAGATTAAAATTGCTGACCTATTTCCAAAAAAATCAAGAGCTTCTCAGAAAACCAAAGGGCAAAAAAACAAGTTATCAATAACCGTTGAACTTCTCCACCGGAAGATCTGGTTGCCTCCGATCTGCTCCACTTGAAGCCCAGGCTACCTATAGTAACATGCCCAACAAAACATAGATGGAGGAAGAGGTTATACAATCAAATAAAAGTTATACACTAAATTTGACATAAGCATGAAGAGATTAAAATTGCTGAACTATTTCCAAAGAAATCCAGGGTTTGTCAGAAAATAAAAGGGAAAAAGGAGAAGTGATCAATCATTGAACTTCTCCACTGGACGATCTGGTTGCCGTTGCCGGTTGCATCCGGTCATAAGAGATTAAAATTGCTGAATTATTTATGAAGAAATCAATGGCTTCTCAAAAAATCAAAAGGCAAAAAGAAAAGTGATCAGAACTTTTCCACCCTTGAAATCAATAGCTTCTCAGAAAATCAAAAGGTAAAAAGAAAAGTGATCATTAACCATTGAACATCTCCGTCGGAAGGGATTGATCTGGTTGCCTCCAATCTGCTCCACCGGAAGTCTAGTCGACATAGAAGCAGGCTACCTACAGTAACAGACAACCAGGCAAGCATGCCAAACAAAACAAAGATGAGGAATAGTTAATGTTATAAATAATTAAACAATATATAGATGGAGGAAGAGGTTAGGTTATAAATAATGTAACAGTTGATATATATATTCTTCCGCGTCCTTTCAACGGATATCGGATTAAATTACTCACATCTAAAACCAGATAGCAATCACTAACTTCTTGCATGCTTTTCTGCAAATTGGATAGTATTGCAACGGTCCACTTTATCCATGATTTTTTACCAGTCAGTTAATGTTATATTGCTTTTCTGAATGTGTCAATTGGTCGGTTATAGATTCTCACGTTTTTCTAATTTTTTTTTTCTTAATTTAATGATTTTTTATTGTCATGTTTGTTTTGAATTTAATGATCTTTTAATCTTTGTTTATAGGATAGTATGTTATATTGCTTTTCTAAATCTGTCAATTGGTCAGTTATAGACTCACGTTTTTTTAAATTTGTTTTTTTACTTTGTTGATTTGTATTTTCAAGTTTTCTCAATTTGTTTTGAATTTAATGATATTTTAATTTTTGCTTTAAAAAAAACCATATGAGTTATCATTCATTTATGATTTATTTTTTTTTTTTTTTTTTTTAAACATAGGATTTATTACTAATTTACTATCACTAATTTATTCATATTTGTTTTTAAATTTAATTATATCATTTTATATTATTTTGTTTTTTTAGTTTAATTGGTACTAAGTTACAAATAAATAATTTTATTTTTATGTATTTAATTACTTTTAGTGACATTTTCTTAGAACAAATATGATGTAATATTTATTAACTCTAATTTCCTTGATTATTTTTAAATTGCATTGCATTTTCTCATTTTATTTAGTGTTTATTTTTTTAAATATTTAGTACAATACTATATCTTACAAATTTTATTAGATATTATTATTTATTTATTTATTAAAAATGAACACATAGACAATTATATATATGTTTATATTTTGCTCAAAATCATATAGTATTAAGTACATCTACATGTAACATGGAAAATTTAGTTTAAAATATATAGTGAGCTCCTAATATAGTAGTGTTTGAGTGTTCATTTTTGTTTTATTTTTTCAGTTTATAATGTTTTAAAATTGTGAAATATACTTAACATCATGAAAATGCAAATGTATATATATATATATGTAATCTAGATTTTGATTTTTATATTTTTCTCAAAAGCATATGATATTAAGTTCGTCTACATGTAACATGGAAGATTTAGTTTATAAAATATGATGGGCAACTAATATAACAGTGTATGAGTGTACCTTTCTATTTTATTTTTTTCACTTATAATGTTTAAAAATTGAGAAATATTAACATCATGAAAATGCGAATGTTCGCCATATTTATGCGAGGTTTGGATGCATTTATATTTTTTATTCTTTTATGGAATATCTATTTTTCTTTTGCAAAATCAAAGTTATTTTTTTTGGTAATATATGAATTGCTTTTGTTTACATGAATTTATAATAAAAACTCATAACTAATTAGTTATAAATGTGTTCGGGTCTAAATTCTGCATTTTTTATGTTGTGAAACATTTATAGGTCAATTTAGCCATTGTATTTAGATGGGCTTGGTATCCACAATTTTGTAGTAGTTATAATTGAAAGGAGGCAATTATCCATTGTATTGGGGTGGGCTTAGTATCCACACTTTTGTACTGGTTAGCATTCAAGGGAGGGAAGTTCTATGATGGGTCAATCTACGCCTCATGTCAAGAAAAGCATCAAGATAGATTTAGAAATATCTGTCTCTATGTAACCACATTGTAACATATGAGCCTTCAATCTACATTGATATGTAATTGTATTCAACTATCCTAATGATGCTTGTATAGGAAACTAAACACAAATGGGTTAAAATATCCAAATTATCTAGATGTGGGGAGTTTACTACTAAAAATGCCCAAAGAAAAGATAAAAACACATAATGAAGAATTTTATTAAAATAAAGAAAATTGTTCTAGCTACATTGCATGGACAAATCTACCCTTTTACAAAATTAGGTCTACATTTATAGCCTTTTTAGTTACAATACCATGGGTAATTACCATGAGAAGATACCATGGGTAATTACCATGAGGAGGTACCATGGGTAACTACCATGGGTGGATGTGACTTTCCATTTATATTATTCCTCCATCCTTGGGAAGAAATGGTCCGCATTACGTAATTTCCCTCATGATAAGAATTTTTGAACATGAGCCAATGAAGAGAAGGGCTTTATACGGTTGACCCATAACCAAAAGTTTGCGGATGGCCCATAATCATGATGAATGAATAACCAAGGACAGAGATACATTGTAATGATTATGAGCCAATTATGATACTGACAATGTGTGGCCTAGGAAATGGACTTCGATGGAAAGGCTTTCGTGTTGTTGACCCATAACCGCGGGTTTGTAAATGACCTATAGCAATGATGGACAGATATTTGAGGATAGAAATACCCTATAATGCTTGTGATCCAACTGTGATGTTGACAATATGCAGCCAAGAAAATGGGCTTTAGTGACAAGGTTTTTGTGTGGTTGACCCCTAACTATGATGATATAGTCCACTTTCTGGTCTTCCTCGTAGAAATCTATATGTTCAAAGGCTTCCTCCCAGTTTTGAAGTTTCACATTTGTGATTCCCATTGTTGTGATTTGATAGTCCCACCACGGCACTACCTTGGCATTAGAAGGGATATGTAGCCAAAAGTGAACTTCAAGATAGTCAACAACGATATCCTAATCACCATGGGCATCTCTAACTACGTAATGCATAGATAGAAGTGTAGAATACATAGCTCCAACATGCCTGGAATAACTTGCAAATAGATAATGTATCAATATATGATGCCTAAAGGATGTCAAATGTTGTTGGCCAACTAAAGGAGAATGATTTAGATGAATGTGCAATATTAATAACCTTTTAGTTTGACATCCCACAAGCACCATATACCTCTTGCATATAATTTCCATTGTTTCCATTGCCATCATAAGCATCCAATGACTTATTGTCAAACATACAATCAGTAATTGGTTATTTTTTCTCTTATGTAGAAGTAACTTGTCATAGATACTACAAACCCCTCCAAAATTTTGTCCATGATTTGATTTTGAAGCCTCCCTTTGGTTATAAGAACTTTCATTCCAACTTCTTTCAAGTCTTCTTCTTGAAGTAGTAAGTATCGCAACCACTTACTCTCTCATGATAAACTTGTGATACCTTAACTATGCATTTTGTCAAACAACTATTAGGCACTCCATGATGAAAACAAGTACTTGTCAACAATAGTCTTTGTCGCAGTGAACTATGCACTCCACTGAGATATCCAACTATGCAATCTCTTGAGCCATTAGATTGCACAGTTCCTAGTGATAATCAAATATCTATTCCTTGAAAGTAATAAGTGTGCACTTCAAAAATACCCATGTGCACTTCTATATGGTAGTATGGAATGTGTTCCAAAACGATTACCTTACATGTGTTAGTTATCTAGATTTAGCTTCTAGATTTTAGACATGCACACCCAAAACCATAAACCTAACTTCGTGAGTTCTCATCTATATAATAATTCATCCTAGATATCATTCTCATATTCATCCTTGCAGCTCTAGTTAATATCATGAGTAGAAGGAGATTTTGATCTCAATTGCCCTACTTTTCTAGTTAAGTTTCTCAGCTGTCGTTGTTTGCTACTTTTGCTTACACTTTTTATCACTTTTTTTTTCAACACTCTTATTTTTTTTCACTTGTTACACAGAAAGTGTAATTTTAACTACTATTAGGTTCTAAAAGTGTTGTTTCATCCTTTTATGATTATTTTCTTGTGCTGCTTCACATTCCATATATTTTCACCTATGAGTAATAATTGTTGTTGGGTGTATTTATGCATGCATCTCCTCTTCCTTTCATTTTCTTACTTGCTTGATGTGAACACTTTTTTGGATGAATCTTGGCCTAATCCACATCTTTCCCCCCTCTAATCATTAGACATTGAGCCTTGCCTTCTGTTACAGATTTTATATGTCATTGAATTCCCTAAATTTAAATTGTCGACTGAGATTCATAAACTTTGAGTTGCAATGCATTCCAGTTCATATCTAAACTTATCCTATGTAGATTTAGTGTGAAATTAAGTACAAAATACTCACAGTTTGTTTTTGACAATGAAACCATCAATTGGTGAAGTGAATAAACCTATTTCATTATGAAATCTAAATCACTAATAATAAAATCTATTTCACATTCATAACTCAAGTTATTCTTAATTATATTGATCTCACTTGAGAACTCATCCAAAAATAAGATTGGCAACTATCACAAGCTACGTTCTCAAATCAATTGAGCAACCACTTCATTCAAAAATCATTATGCAAACCTAATCTCGAAGGTGCTACAATTCAGATGTAAACTCAACAATACTTAAAAATAACTCAGACTATTTCTTATATAATATTCCACTCAAAGTATGCTAAGAATTGGGACACATAACTTATGGCTTCCTAACTCAAAATCAACCTGAGCAATTAAATAACACACAACTTCAATTTATCTAACTATTACCAAAAAAAAATATCTAAGTTAAGTCTTACTAAGAAATCCAATTGATGATAAGCTATCTATAGAAAATATCGTTACACTATGATTCAATTAATCATCACATGGTAAACTGAGTAACTAACACACTATAAATAACATGAAATTCACCAAGAATTAACACACCATCTACACCAAAGAATGGCACATTGTTCCTAATCAATTCTGATCATTCAATTGAGCACAAGCTTCAGTTGTTTGTTGTCAACAATATATAGACTTGCATGTGATTAAAAATTTAAAACACTTTCATTCACAACAAAGATTGAAGCTTAAAATATAAGAATTATGTCTTAGAAATATATTATAAATTGAAAATTCCTTCTTCAGTGTTCATGAGATCAACAAAGTAATCAAAAGAGTTCATGGGTTCATGGTATATTCATAATAGTGATCCACAAGCATGCAAAAAATCAATGAACATTAGATTATCTATCTTGTCTCATATCTACGAAAGAATTAAAGGAAACTTAAGTACGATTCTAAGTATGGGAAATCTGGAAACCATCAAAGAAAGAAAATGATTCATTAAGTGTAGATATGCATAATGAATTCGAAACACACCTCCTATCTATTAAGAAATGTTACAGGACTTAATCAAGGTTTATGGTGGGCCCTTGCCACAACCTAAAACAAGTCTACTTTAATTTAATTTAATCAAATCTGAGACAATTATATTAAAATAATTTAATAAAAGATAAGTCTGAGAGTTTCAAAACAGTGTCAAGAGATATCATTCCATAATTCGTTTGTCAACAGTTAGTCTATGCGTATAGCTATGTGTATGTGTGTGACCTCTCATACAAACACTAGGGATATTTTAAGAACTCGGATAAATCCCTGGGATCACTTCATCAGATCATAACTAAACTATTCCATTTGTGACACTAATTTTGGATCAAGGAAACTAACACTATGCTTATGAAAAAAATAACTACCTTTGGGATGTTGACAATTGATTGGTTTCCTATAATAGAGTATTGAATTATGTACAAAGCTGAGTATAGAATAATTGCTCCAAAAATGGTCACTGGATATATTTGTTGGACTGGGTGCTAGACCTCCAATAACCTATCCTTGTTACCAAATGTCTTCTCTATATTCAAGATCCCATATGTAGATCAGTTAATTAAGTCAATAATATAAATTTATTTAACATCTACCTAAACCAAAAAAATATATATTAACACAATAATTATTAGTATTTCTCACCTACATTGTAAAGTAACACAACTTAACTAATGTGGAGTGTTTTTATGGTGTGAAAAAGGAGTGAAGTAGGATAAATGGTAGTAAAAATAGTAGAAAGGGTGTGAAAAGGGTATGCCACTAGGGCCCAACATCGCCCCATGTTAAAGGAGATGCATCCCCTCATGCAACTATCCTTTTCAAACTCAAATAGTCATCAAAATTAGGTCAACCCTTCCTTCAAATTCTATTGCACTAACTAGGACCTCCAAACCATAGTTGTTCTACATTAATGGTCGTTGAAATCTTAGGGCTTGTTCATGGGCATTAATCATTTTGACTAGATTCAATTTTTTGAGCTTCCAACTAATAAGGCCCTTGTTCCTCATGAATAATGCATCATTATTGGAAACTAGGGATAGATTCCAGTTCCGATACTTTTCATTAATCGACCGAACATAATGAAACAACGTCTTGTAGTTATGATCCCTTTCCTTAAGTTTTGCACTATTTCTAACTATTACCAAAAAAATATCTAAGTTAAGTCTTACTATGAAATCCAATAGATGATAAGCTATATATAGAAAATATCATTACACTATGATTCAATTAATCATCACACGGTAAATTGAGTAACTAACACACTGTAAATAACATGAAATTCACCAAGAATTAACACACCATCTACACCAAAGAATGGTGCATTGTTCCCAATCAATTCTGATCATTCAATTGAGCACAAGCTTCAGTTGTTTGTTGTCAACAATATATAGACCTGCATGTGATTAAAAATTTAAAACACTTTCATTCGCAAGAAAGTATTGAAGCTTAAAATATAAGAATTATGTCTCAGAAATATATTCTAAATTGAAAATTCCTTCTTCAGCATTCATGATATTGACAAAGTAATCAAAACATTTCATGGATGCATGGTATATTCATAATAGTGATCCACAAGTATGCAAAAAAGCCGTGAACATTAGACTATCTATCTTGTCTCATATCTGTGAAATAATTGAAGGAAACTTAAGTATGATACTAAGTATGGGAAATCTGGAAACCATCAAAGAAAGAACATGATTCGTTAAGTATAGATATGCATAATGAATTCGAAACACACCTCCTATATATTAAGAAATGTTACAAGACTTAATCAAGGTTTATGGTGGGCCCTTGCCACAACCTCAAACAAGTCTATTTTAATTTAATAATTCACAGATCAAGTAAACATGAATTCTCATATATATATCAAATTTGAGACAATTATATTAAAATAATTTAATAAAATATAAGTCTAAGAGTTTCAGAACAGTGTTAAGAGATATCATTCCATAATTCGTTTGTCAATAGTTAGTCTATGCGTATAGCTATGTGTATGTGTGTGACCTCTCATACAAACACTAGGGATTTTTTAAGAACTCAGACATCCAAATAGTTACAACAATATGACCGAAGAAAGCAAATACATATGTGATCTGGGCTAATTTAATCCAGGATAAATCCCCAGGATCACTTCATCAGATCATAAATAAACTATTCCATTTGTGGCACTAATTTTGGATCAAGGAAACTAACACTATGCTTATGAAAAAAAAACTACCTTTGGAATGTCGACAATTGACTCGTTTCCTATAATAGAGTACTGAATTATGTACAAAACTGAGTATAGAATAATTGCTCCAAAAATGGTCGCTTGATATATTTGTTGGACTGGGTGCTAGAATCCAATCAAAATTGCAATACATATAATTAAATTTAGGAAAACATATCTATACTTTGTTAATGTGAGTGCATCGAGGCATAAAATTGAAAAAATACATATTGTTTTATAGATATGAGATACATACAATTATGGTTGTGAAAGCATAATCATAACAGCTTAAATGGGCTTCACACAACAATATTACGGCCTCAAGTGATCTACAAAATATATTCCATTATCATATCATCTAATGGGAGAATTATGAGTACTCATCAATATCATTACCATAGATTGGCTCCCTTAGGGTTTCGGGTTTACAGTTCAGGGCTTAGGTTTTAGGGTTTATAATAATTTAGTAAATTATTTTAATAAAAAGTTAAATAAAATTTACAAAACACTTTTAAAAATGTTATAAAATACTTAGGGTCTAGGGTTTAGGGTTTTGGCTTTAGGTTTTAGGGTTTATAACACTTTAGAAAATGCTTTTAATAAACACTTAAATGAAAGTTACAAAACACTTTTTAAAATGTTATAAAATGATTAGTATTTGGGGTTTGGGGGTTAGGGTTTGGGGTTTAGGGTTTAGGATTCATGTTTTAGGATTTAGGGTTTATAAGGATTTAGTAAATTCTTTTAATAAACACTTGAATAAAAGTTAAAAAAAAACTCTTTTTAAAATGCTATAAAATGCTTAGGGTTTAGGGTTTGGGTTTAGGGTTTATAAGGTTTCAGTAAATGATTTTAATAAACACTTAAATAAAAGTTACAAAACACATTTTAAAATGTTATAAAATGTTTAGATTTTAGTATTTAAGGTTTAGGGTTTTACGGTTTCACGTTTGGGGTTTAGATTTTAGGGTTTAGTGTTTATGGTTTATAATGCTTTAGTAAATTATTTTAATAAGCACTTTGATAAAAGTTACAAAATGAGTTTTAAAATGTTATAAAATGATTACGGTTTAGGGTTTAGCATTTAGGGTTTGGGGTTTATGGTTTATGGTGGTTTAGCTTTTAGGGTTTATGGTTTATAATACTTTGGTAAATAGTTTTAATCAAGGATTAAATAAAAGTTACAAAATTCTTTTTAAAATGATATAGAATGCTTAGGTTTAGTTTTTACATTGGGCCTTTGGAATTTAGGGTTTAGGGTTTATAAGACCTTAGTAAGTGCTTTTAATAAAGACTTAAATAAAAGCATCAAAACACTTTTTAAATTGTTATAAAATTCTTAGGGTTTAGGGTTTAGGGTTTTGATTTTGGGTTTTAGGTTTAGGGTTTAGGTTTAGGTTTTAGGGTTTATAACACTTTAGTAAATTCTTTTAATAAACACTTAAATAAAAGTTACAAAACCGTTTTTTAAATGCTATAAAATGCTTAGGATTTAGGATTTAGGCTTTAGGGATTAGGGTTTCAAGTTTCGGGTTTAGAGTTTAGGGCTTAGGGTTTATAACACTTGAGTAAATGCTTTTAATAAACACTTAAATAAACTTTACAGACTGCTTTTTAAAGTGTTATAAAATGCTTAGAGTTTATGGTTTAGAGTTAAGGGTTTGAGTTTTATTGTTTGTGGTTTAGGGCTTGGGGTTTATGGTTTTGAATTTAGGGTTTATAGAACTTTATTAACATATTTTAATAAACAATTAAATAAAATTTACAAAACGGTTTTTAAAATGTTATAAAATGCTTAGCATTTATGGTTTAGGGTTTAGTCTATAGGGTTTAGGGTTTTGTTGTTTATGGTTTAGGGTTTAGGGTTTAGATTTTAAGGTTTATAACACTTCAGTAAATTTTTTTAATAAACACTTAAATAAAAGTTACAAAACACTTTTTAAAATGTTATAAAATGTTTAGGGTATAGGGTTTAGGGTTCAAGTTTTAGGGTTTAGGATTTAGGGCTTATGGTTTATAAAACTTTAGTAAAGTCTTTTAATAAACACTTCAATAAAAGTTACAAAACCATTTTTAAAATGCTATAAAATGTTGAGGGTTTAGGGTTGGGGTTTTAGGGTTTAGGGTTTAGGGTTTTCATTCTACGGTTTAGCGTTTATAGTTTAGGGTTTAGGGTTAGTGGTTTATGGTTTAGAGTTTAGGGTTTAGGGTTTATAGCACCTTAGTAATTGTTTTTAGTAAGCACTTGAATAAAATTTAGAAAAGGTTTTTAAAATTGTTATAAAATGCTTAGTGTTTAGGGTTTAGGGTCTAGGGTTTAGGGTTAATAATTTTCGGTTTAGGCTTGAGGGATTAGGGTTTATGGTTTAGGGTTTTAACACTTTATAAAATTCTTAGGGCTTAAGTTTTAAGATTTCTAGTTTAGGATTTAGGGTTTGAGGTTTGGGGTTTAGGGTTCATGGTTTTGGGTTTATAACACCTTAATAATTATTTTAATTAACAATTAAGTAAAAGTTACAAAACAATTTTTAAAATGTTCTAAAATGCTTAGGGTTTAGTGTTTAAGATTTGAGGTTTAGGGTCTATGGTTTAGGGTTTGGGTTTTAGGGTTAAGGGTTTAGGTTTTAGGGTTTAGGGTTTAGTGTTTATGGTGTAGGGATGAACCACCCCACCTTAAGGGGGTGTCCATTGCTACATATTACACATAATGCATTCATCCCATGGACCCTCGAGGAGTTATGAAGAAAAATAAATAAAAGGAAAAAGACTTATGAAGAAGGGTGGAAAAACAAAGATTGAGGTATCTAATGTACCACAATTTTCTCCCACCTACACTCAAATACCTAGGTGTGGTCTTCCCTTATTATAGATACTCATAAAATTCTTAGGGTTTATGGTTTAGGGATTAGGATTTGGGGTTTAGGGTTTATAACATTTTAGTAAATTCTTTTAATAAGCACTTAAATAAAAGTTACAAATAGTTTTTAAAATTTTATAAAATTATTAGGCTTTAGCGTTTAGTGTTTAAGATTTATAATACTTTAGTAAATGTTTTTAATATACACTTCAATAAAAGTTACAAATTCTCTTTAAAATATTATAAAATAATTAGGGTTTAGGTTTTAGGGATGAGGGTTTAAAGTTTATAACACTTTAGTTAATTATTTTAATAAACACATAAAAAAAGTTACAAAACACTTTTTTAAAATGTTATGAAATGCTTAGGGTTTAGGTTTTAGGGTTTGTGGTTTAGGGTTTAGGGTTTATAAAACTTTAGCAAATTGTTTTAATAAACACTTAAATAAAAGTTACAAAATGATTTTTGAAATGTTATAAAAGGCTTAGGGTTTAGCATTTATGGTTTAGGTTTTTCGTTTTAGTGTTTATCGTTTAGGATTTAGTTTTTAGGGTTTTGGGTTTATAACACCTTAGCAAATTATTTTGATAAAAACTTAAGTAAAAGCTACAAAACACTTTTTAGAATGCTATAAAATGCTTAGGGTTTAGGGTTTATAAGACTTTAGTAAATTCTTATAATAAACACATAAATAAAAGTTAAAAAAACACTTTTTAAAATTTTATAAATTGCTTAGGGTTTAGGGTTAATAGTCTAGTGTTTATAAGACTTTAGTAAACACTTAAATAAAAGTTAGAAATTTTTTTAAGATGTTATAAAATGCTTAGGGTTTAGTATTTAGGGTTCATGGTTTTGGGGTTTGGTGTTTAGAGTTTAGGATTTAGGGTTTATAACACTTTAGTAAATGATTTTAATAAACACTTAAATAGATGTTACAAGATGTTTTTTAAAATTTTATAAAATTGTTAGGGTTTAGGGTTTAGGGTTTAGAGTTTAGGGTTTAGAGTTTAGGGTTTTAGGTTTAGGGTTTTAGGTTTAGAGTTTAGGGTTTATGGTTTGTGGTTTACAGTTTAGGGTTGAGGGTTTATAACACTTTAGTAAATTGTTTTAATAAACACTTCAATAAAAATTAAAAACGCCTTTTAAATGTTATAAAAAACTTAGGGTTTAAGGTTTGCGGTTTAGAGGTTAGGGTTTAGGGTTTAGAAATAAAAGTTTCAAAATACTTTTTAAAATGTTATAAAATGGTTATGGTTTAGGGTTTGGGATTTAGGGTTTAGGGTTTAAGGTTTGGGGCTTTGTGTTTGGTTTTAGTGTTTAGTGTTGACGGTCTACAACATTTTGGTAAATTCTTTTAAGGAACACTTTTTTTTTGTAAATCAGTAGATGTATATTAGATCACCAAATTACATAAGATACAAAAGGTCTGTATAACCAGACAGAATCATCGAGCATCAAGCTTGATCGACCAAAATGGCTACACTCAAAGTTAGCAGGAACTAGTCCTGCGACTTTAGAATATAGCCTATCTTTGATATTAACAAGCTAAACAAACTATCCTTTCAAAATTGTGCCGAAACATAGAAGAGGTTAACCATGCAGGGATGCCTGACATAGGAAGAAAAAACATAGAGGGTCTAGGAAAGCCCATTGAACTCAAGACAAATTCAGACATTTAAAAAGAAGCCAGCAAAGGATGGCTATCAAAGAGCAGAGAGCGATGAAACAATTACAGATCCAATTCCACGTAATCCTTACTCGTATCACTTGGGTTGGTGGCTGCATTGATAGGTTTTGGCTTTGGAATCCTCTCGAAGTTATGGCGCTTTACCATGCGAGTGTCACTATCCTCTGCCAAAATGTCAACCACAATATTCATCCCCTGTCAGATAGAGAACTTAAAGAGCCTGATGAATGCTCCCAGATTTTTAGACAACATCTTGAGTTCCTCTATTAAAGACTTCATATAGACTTTCAGTGAATCTAGCCTTGTAGAGTTCTTAGCTCTAACTAAGAACTTTGGGTTCTCATGAACTGAGTGGCTCTGGTAGTCGAATTTCCTGGGTCCAAGATCCACTCGATCTCCTCCTCCATGGTGTGCATGTCCTCCCTCTCCTATTCCTTATTGACCTCTACTTCTATTTCCTCGATTTTATTTTTCCCTTTAGTAGAGACTGAAGTTTCATAGGCCTCCTGGGCTCTTCTCAATTCTCTGTTAGCAGAAGCATTATGACTACCTTTGTTTGTCATAGTGCTGGTGCAGATATCTGCGAGATTCAAACAAGCTTCGGGAAACCAGAAAGAGCACATATGGCTAAGAACCGGGAGATGGGAATAATATGTTTGAGCCCTTTGGTGAATCCCCGTAATTTTAATTGAGGGGTGAAGCCTTCACGGATCTAGGGTTTTTGACATAATTACTCCCCTTTAGATTTTCGAATGCCTCCCCATGATTCCTATCCGAAGGCACTAAGTTGCCATGCTTGTAGCTATTGGTCACGAGCCACGTGTCCTCAGTTGCGCCTTGCATAATCTGACATTTATTCTTCTACGAGATTTCCTTCCCCTTCTGATGTGAGCGATGGTACCTCCCCTTACAATTCCAATTCAGTGCACAATGACCCAGGAATGAACATTAATGGCTTTCCTCATTCCTTATTTATGAATGATACCATGGTACTATTTATCCCCTCCCCCTTGTTTAGAATGTCATACCATGAAAGTTGTAAACACTTGGACCAAAGCTCTTCACATGTTACATCTTTCCAGTAGGTGTCTGGCTAGGTATTTTAATGATTGACCCCATAGTTCACTAGGCAGTCCGCTACTGCATTTGCAGTCCATCTTATGTCCTGCATAATGACTCCATCGAGGATTAAGAGATGCTGTGCAATGAGCTCTGTGACTTTGGCTAGCCTCCAGTGCTTCGTAACCTTTCCAAGTCTCATTCCCTTCTATAATTTCCTTACTTCATTAATTTCCAGTAGAGAATCCCCTTCTACAATAGTGGCCCTTGTTCCCAAGCGAATTAGTATCCAGAGTCCCTGCTCTAATGTCGCGAATTCAATTTCATTGTTGGTAGCCTCTCCCATAGATTGACTGAAGATATGTAGAAATTCACCTGTGTGGTTACGAAGGACACCTCCTAGGCCTGCAGGACCAGGGTTGCCCCAAGGCGCCCCATGAAAGTTCAGTTTGTGAAAACTTGGTTGAGGGTGTTGCCAAGAGGTTATGGGGGGTTGTTGAGGCCGATGCGCAAACGAAATGGATGAAGTACCTGTAGCTATTCCAAACACCTGCATAAATTGTATGTTAGTAATAGATGGTTTAGTATCCTCGTCGGCTTTACACCTGGTAAGAGTAATTTCCCTCATGTTTTGCAGGATATTAGCATTAATAATCTCTATAGATCTGGCTTCATTTTGAAAAAATCTCCTGTTTCATTCTTTCCATGCTGACCAAACTAAGAAACTAGGGGTTAATTTCCATAAAGTGTTAACAGCTTGAGACTTGGAATAATTGATTCTCCAATTTGCTATGCTTTCCTGTATTGAATTTCTATTCCTGTCTATGCTCTTAAAGATTGTCTCCATCCAATTCCATAGTCTGTTGGTCCATTTAGATTCATTAAGGAGGTGATTCATTTATTCCTCCTCATTTTCACAGAGGGAGCAGCGTGAGGGCCTATGAATCCTTTTTTTCGTAGGTTTTCCCAAGTGAGGGTTCTACAATGCATCAGGAGCCATAGAAATGTTTTTATCTTCAGCCATAGATCTACATTCTAGACCCTATTATGCCAATTGAATTTTTCTTCTTGATCCCTTTCTTCTATGTATGACCTTGCCTCTTTTAGAGTGAAGGTTATCGCTTCGAGCTTGCCCCATCACAGTTGATCCGCATCCTGAGCACTGCAGATTTTCCTTTTAGCAAGATTTGTTTGCAGAGACACCAGGTTGTTATGCATTTTTGCTGAATGAAGGGTGTCGTTGAAGATCCATTGTTTCCATGGCTGGTTTGTTGTGTCGGGTCTCCAGTAGTGATCCACTATTAGCTTTCCTTGCTCCTAGTGCCTTCTTTGTATTGTGAGATAATTAGGGCATTCAAGTTTGGGCAAGTGCTGCTAGGCATCCTCCCAAAAAAGAGCGGTTTGACCATTACGAACTTCCCAAAAACTATGCTCCTGTATAATGCTTTGATTGGATCTTTCTAAGTTCCAGATTAGGGAGCCTTCAAGAGGTTCCTAGATTCTAATTAGATTTTGAGGGCTACAATTGTCTGCATACTTGGATTTCCAACGTTTGCCCCAGGGGGTTTTCAACTCCTTCACCCATCGCCACCATAACTTGGCTCCACAGGCTCTGTTGATGGTGTATGGGTCTTGTAGGCCTAACCCACCTAGGAGCTTGGGTTTACATATTTTCTCCCAAGCCACCAAGGACCATTTCTACTTGTCAGAGTTTCCCAGCCAAAGGAAGTCTTTCTCGATGACTCTAATTTTCTAAAGAACTCCTTTAGGGGATGAGAGAGTGGAGAGCATGTAATGAGGGATGGCCTGAAGGACAACTTTAGTGAGGACAAGGCAGATTGCAAAGCTAAGGGTACTGTGGGTCCAATGCTTGCTACATTTCTTGAAATTGGATAGCATTTTCTCCCAATGACTCTTTTGCCATGGTTTGTCAGTAAGAGGAATTCCTAGGTATCTTGAAGGGAGGTTTCACCTCTTGAACCCGAGGATTCTAGAGAGATTATTTTGGACTGCGAGGTGAGTGTTAAAAAAGAAAATGGAGGATTTAGTGAGATTTAGGTCCATACTTGAGGCTTTGCTGAAGCGCTTGAGAATGGCTTTGAAGCATTGAGCCTCTCGAATCGTGGGGGTGCCACGAAGCATAGTATCGTCAACGAACCATTGGTGGGTGGTAGCAGGGAAGGAGGGCAAGGGTTGGAGGCCCTGAATTAAGTTTTCCTCTTTCACACTTTTGATAATATGGCTAATACCTTCCATTAATATAACAAATAGAAAGAGGGATAAGGGATCCCCTTGATGAATACCTCTCGTCGGAGCGAACGGGGCTGTGGGATCTCCATTTACCAGGATGGAGAATCTGGTAGACTTGATTAGGGCTATAATCCATTTTATCCATCGCTCAACAAAACCAAGGGCCTCCAATATGGCCTCCAAGTAACTCCAGCTGACTTTATCATAGGCGTTTGAAAGGTCTAGCTGCATGAGCATGCCAGCTTTTTTCTGAGATTGAAGAGTATGAATCATCTCTTGAGCTAGTAGTATATTATCCATTATTTGTCATCCCTCCACATAGCCTGATTGCTCTTTCGATATTATCCCAATAATAATAGCTTTAAGCCTGTTGGCTATGACTTTAGAGATAATCTTGTAAAGAACATTGCATAATGCAATCAGGTGAAACTTTAAGGGTGTGTTTGCTTCCTCCTCTTTAGGTATAAGGGTTATGAAGGTTGAGTTGAGAGATTTGAGGATGGACAATGATTGCCAGGAATATTCCACCACCTCCAAAAGTTCCACACTGACTATCTCCCAACAGGCTATATAAAAATCGATGGTAAATCCATCTGGTCCTGGAGCCTTTCCATTGGACATATCTCACACTGCTTCTTCAACTGCTTCCATGATGATCGAGCGATTCAAATATTTATTTTGATCCCCTGTTATTAGCCTACGAATGGAGGTCATTATATCTCTTATAGCTTCCACTCTGTTGATGTTCGGCTCCAACGCGATCTGGCTGGAGTGATTTATGAGGAGGGCTGAGATGTCCTGATGGGTTTGTAAAGAGGTACCCTATTCATTTTTCATCTTGATGATTTTATTTGCACATCTATGATCAATGGCTGAGCGATGGAAGAATTTTGTATTCTTCTCTCCTTCTTTGAGCCATTGGATTCAGGATTTTTTCTTCCACAAGGTTTCCTCCTGGTGGCATCTGGCCTGCCACGTCTGCATGATTATCTATTTTGTGTTTATTACTTCCTGGTTGATATCCCCTGGAGCCACTCCTTATGAATCTATTCTAACTGCTCCTCCAGTATCTTCTTATCTTTGAATATGTTGTTGAAGACCTCTTGGTTCTAGGACTTTAACCTATTTTTGATATGTTTTAGTTTGGCTTGGAGTTTGTAAATCTTGGTTCCCCTAGTTTCTAGCGGCTCATTCCACCATTGTTTTATTTTTGAGATGAACTCCAAATGGCTGAGCCAAATCTTCTCAAATGTGAAGGGTTTGTTCCTTGGGGTGCCGAGGATGGCCGCGTTCATAGTTATAGGCCAGTGATCAGAACCTCCACTTGGTAGAATATCTGAATCCACTGTGATCCCTTCAAGAAGAATGTTTTATGTTACTAAGAATGTATCAAGTCTAGAGGCAATTTTCCTGTCGTTGCCCATATTGTTGTTCCAGGTATATGGGCCACTCTTGGGGATGATGTCTACAAGCTTTGTTGTTTTGATAAATTTATTAAAAGCTTCTGCATCCCAATTGATCATGTGATGCATCCTTTCTTTTCTGTGAGCAAAGTGATCATATTAAAATCTCCTCCACAGATCATTTTTTCTAGGGGATATCTATCCTTCAGGTTGGATAGAATTCTAAGCACTGCCAGTTTTTTCTCTTGTTTTTGAGGGTTGTACACAATTGTGTAGAGGTAAGTGTCTGAATTCCCAATGATCTGTATTTCTATGGAAATGGACGATCTAGATGCCTCTACAGAAATAAGATGTAGAGCCTGAGGATTCTAGAGAGTGGCTAAGCCACCCTCCATTCCAATCCTTTCCACCTCTATAGATTCCATTCTTTTACCAACTTTTTTACTTATAACTTTCATTATCTGGCTAATACATTTTGTTTCTTCCAAAAAGATCATATCAGGCTATTCATTTATGAGATTTTTCCTTAATAATCATTGTTTCTTTTGGCTGTTCAACCCTCTATCATTCCATGAAAGTGTTCTCATAATGGACAGGTTTTTTAGGAGGTAAGTGTGAAAGCCTCAAGGGCGTTCATCTTACCTGAGTTAAGGAGCATTTTACCGAGCTCTTGGAGTGCCTCATTGTTTGTCCTTCTGCCTCGTTTTTTCCTGTGCTTGGCATTGGTGGTGGTTTGATGTAGTCCTTGAACTTTTACCCCCAATCCTTTTGCTGTTCCAAAGCTTCTTTTCTACAGATCCATTTCTGCTTTTTGTCTTGCTAGGAACAATGAGTTTACTATGTTCACCTTCCCTACGACTCGTTCTCTCTCCCCCTCTCTCCCCATCTCTCTCTCTCCCAATATATCCCCCTTTGTCTCTCCATCCCTTTCTATCTCCCTCTCCCCCTACCCTCTCTTTTCCCCTCCCTGTCTCTCCCCCCACCTATCACTACCTCCTCCTCTCCCTCACCCTATCCTCCTCTCGCCCCCAACACCCACTCCTTCTCTCCCCCTCCCATCACTCCCCTTACCACCCCTTCTCTCTCCACCTCCCTCCCTCTCTCTCTCTCCCTCTCCCTCTCCCTTTCTCTATCTCTCCCACTATCTCCCTATCTCCCCCTCTCCGTCTCACTTCCTCTCTCTGTCTCTACCCCTTCCCCTCTCCTTAACCCTATCCTCCTCTCTCCCCCATCTCTCTCTCCTCCTCTCCCTCTCCTTCTCTCTCCCCCATGTCCCTCTCCTCCTCCCTCTCTCCCTGCCTCTCTTCCCTCCCACCCCTTCTATATCCTCGTCCCTCCCCACCTCTATCTCCCTTTCTCTCCCCATACCTCCCCCTTTGTCTCTCCCTCCCTTCCTCTCTCCCTCTCCCTATCTCCCTCTCTCCTCCTCCCTTTCCCCTCCAACTCTCCCTCTCTATCTACCTCTCCCTCTCCCACTCTCTTCACCTACCGCTATCCCTCTTACACTCTCTCTCCCTCTGCCCCTCTCACTCTCTCTCGTCCTCTCCCCCTCCCCCTCTCTGTTCCCCTCCCCCTATCTCCCACCACCTATCTCTACCTCCCCCTCTCCCTCACCCTATCCTCCTCTCTCCCCCAATCTCCCACCCCTTCTCTCCCCACCTCCCTCCCTCTCTCGCTCTCTCTCTCTCTCTCTCTCCCACTATCTCCCTATCTCCCCCTCTCCCTCTCTCCCTCTCTCCCTCTATCTCTCTCACTCACTCTCTCTCCCCCTCCCCTCCTCTCTCTCTCTCTTTCTCCCCCTACTACCACACCCCCACTCCCCCCTCTCTCTCTATCCCCCTCCTACCACACCCCCACTCCCTCTCTCGCTCCCTCCACCTCCCTCTCTCACTCCCTCCCCCTCCCTCTCCCGCTCCTTACTCTCATTATCTCTCTCACTCTGATTATCACCATCATATCATCAAACAACCTAATTTAGGATGTGATTTAACAAACAAAAAAATAATCATGGGTATCTTAATGCTATCATTTAACATATATAATCCACATCATGTAGCAAATAATAAGATATTATGAATTGGAAATGAATAATCATCATATTATTTATTGTGCATAAACTGAGTGGGAAATAGTTATTTCAATATAATATTGAGTAGTATTCACAAGACATTGGAACAAGTAATTTGTATTAGCATTTATTTATACTTTTACCGCCCCATTATACTTTTGTTCACACATTTCACATCAATATTCATCTCCTCACCCATCATTAGGAAATTAAATTTTCTTTTGAGATTTAAACACAAATAACAAGAAAATTTGATTGGTTACAATTTTGAAAGACAGATCTGTTCTGGTATAATGGTGATCAATTGTAATTAGATCAGAAATACATCTTAACCGGGAAGGTATTGGTCATACGAAGAATGTTTTTGAAGGTATTGGTCATATGTAGAATGCTTTTGTAATTTTGTGTTTGGGGCACTCTAACCTAATTTGCTCCAATGTCAAGGAAGCTATTTGCAATTGCATTTGAGAACATATAATTAATTTTTTATATTGCATTTTTTTATGTAGATTATTTGTTGGATTAAAATTCAAGTAGTGATAATTGAATTATCATTCACTATAAAATAATATGAAAATATGTAAGTATCCTAACTAGTATAAATAAAGGCAATGAAATGATATGTAATTTTTTTTTTTTTATCTTTTTCTTAGGAGGATGAGGAGGAGGAGAGGATGAGGTGGAGGAGGAGGAGGTAGAAGCGAGGGAGGAAGCTAAGGAGGAAGAGGTAGAGGAGGAGGTAGAAGCAGGGGAGGATTACTGGGAGGTGGCGAGAGAGGAGGGTGAAGAGGCAGAGGGGGAGGAAAAGGAGGAAGAGGGGGAGGGGGAGGAGGTAGGGGGAGAGGCAAAGGGAGAGGTGGGGGAGGAGGAAAAGGGAGGGAGAGGAGGTGGAAGTGGTGGAGGAAGAGGGAGGCAAAGGGAGCGGAGGTGGAGGAGGTAGAGTAAGAGGATAAGCATAGAGAGGAGGAGTAGGGGGAAGAGGCAGAAGATGCAGAGGGGAAAAGGCTAAGGTTTTGTGGGTAAGGCAAAGGGGGAGGGGGAGGCAGCAAGAGAGGAGAGGGAAGAGGCGGAGGGGGAAGAGGAATAGGGGGTGAGGGAGGAGGCAAAGGGAGAAGGGGGAGGGCGAGGAGGGGGGAAGGAGGAGAGGTGAAGGTGGAGGTGGGGAAGGAGGGGAGGAGGTGAAGGAGGAGGCGGGGGACAAGGGGAGGAGGAGAGGTGAAGGTGAAAGTGGGGCAGGAGGGGAGGAGGTGAAGGAGGAGGCGGTTGAGGAGTGGAGGAGAGGCAGAGGTGGAGGAGGGGGAGGTGATTGTGGAGGGAGGTGAGGGCAGTACAAGGAAGGAGGAGGGGGTGGTGGATGTGGGGGTGATGAGGAGGAGGCAAGGGAGTGAGGAGGAGGAGGAGGAGAATGAGGAGTGGGGGGAAGGTGGAGGTAGAGGAGGAGTAGGGAAAGGGGGAGGAGGGTGGGGAAGCGGAAGAAGCATGGGGGGGTTGTAGGAGGAGGAGGGGGAGGCAGAGGAGCTAGGGGAGCAGGGGGAGGTAGGAGAGGAAGAGGTGGGGGGGCGAGTGAGGAGGATGAGGAAGGGGGGCATGTGGATCAAGACAGGGAGAGGGGTGAGGGTGAGGAGGGGGAAGAGGTGGAAGAGGCAGGGGGGGGTAGGATGAGGAGGATGGGGGTAGGATGAGGGGGAGGCAGTGGGAGAGGAGGGGAATTAGGGTTTACGGTTTAGAATTTAGGGATTAGGGTTTATGGGTTTGGGTTTATGGTTTATGATTTAGGGTTTATATCATTTAGTAAATTCTTTTAATAACAGCTTAAATAAAAGTTACAAAACACTTTTCAAAATGTTATAAAATGCTTAGGGTTTAGGGTTTAGGGTTTAGGGTGTAGGGTTTGAAGTTTTGGGTTTTTGGTTTAGGGTTTAGCATTTTTGGGTTTAAGGTTCGGGTTTTAGGGTTTAGGGTTTAGTTTTTGTGGTTTAGGGGTTAGGGTTTATAACACTTTAGTAAATTCTTTTAATAAACACTTTAAAGGAAAATTACAAGATGATTTTTAAAATTTCAGCCTCAACAAACACCTATGTGGTCATGTGGGCGCAACGAGTCTCAAGGTGAGGCTAACTGCTTGCCTTTCCCACTAGGCCCTTAAATGTCGATGCCTAGATCACGTGCATAATCCATAGGATGTGGGTCTGGCCCACTTGCCTTAGCGCCTGTGCAAGTGCATATAAAATGGTCTCTTGGTGGAGCATATACCCAAGACCTCGGGCTATTACCGAGCACGCCTCCGCCTCCGCACCTTATGTTGAATGTCAAGGTCATGTGATTAGCGTCATGACCGGGGTTGGTTTAAACGTCCCACGCCCCTCTCCATCATTGTGTCATAGGCATATGGCACCAAATATGACCAGGGGTCGGGGTTGGTAGCCCAACCCCTAGCTCCTAAAGCTCTAGACTTAAACATTATATAATAGTTCGGTTTATGCTATGTTAAGAACTACCATGTGGCATGTTGGTGAAGTGCTCCATTATGAAGTGGGAGGTCAGGGGTTTAAATCCCTCCGACCTCGCTCAAACCTATACCAAAATTTTAATTGACCCTAGGGTGCCATGTGGCAGCCCATGACTGGGCCACACGACACCCAATTATTGGTCCACATAAAGCTAGCACGAACCAATCAAATGTGCCAAAAATAAATGAACTAGAGGATGACACTTATCAAGTTGTCATTAGCTCATACCTTACACAGTCACTCTATTGACTCACTATATGATCAACCTAGTCAACTAACCAGTCAATGGACCTACTGGAATTTTAATTCTTGGGCCAAATAATGAGCACATGATAACTTGAGCATATGGTGTTAGATTGAGGTAAAACGAATGTCATTTGATTGAGAACAACAAACACTTCAACTTGATGCTACATTTAAGAATTTCTAGACACTTTCATTTTTGAGAAAAATTGTGATCAGCTGATCATCTATGGAATTGAAGATCTTTAGTTTCCTATTGGTCAAATAATTTCTAGAAAGAATGTAAATTTGACTTGGTGAAGGTATTGTTCTTATTGTAAAAGTAAATGTAGCTTCCAAGAATAACCCTATTACAAACAAATTGTTCGATTGCAACATTTGACGTATGAAATTCTATGAACGATGAATCATTCTTCCTAAATTTTAGGAAAAAGAATTGTTTCCCTTTAACTTCCTTTGAATACCCAAAACAAGTCATATTTGTATAACTATTAAAATATTTCATCGTATACTAGTTGTTGGAGAGTGTTCATGATTATTTGATATATCTTCTTACGCTCTGGTCCCAAATTGGAATTCAAAAATAATAATTCAATTTTTCATGGATTTTATAGCACAATTTCAATTCACCTCCCTTTTCTAATGTCTCAGGGACGCATAAGGTGTTGGTAGATTGTTTGCACAACCTAAGATAACACATGAAGGAAAATTCGATAAACCGCAAACCCCAAACCTTAAACCGTAAACCCTAGACCCTAACCATTTTATAACATTTTAAAAATTGTTTTGTAACCTTTACTTAAGTGTTTATAAAGATCATTTAGTAAAATGTTGTAGAACCTAAACACTAAACACTAAACCTAAACCCAAACCCCAAACCTTACACCCTAAACCCTAAACCCTAAACGTTAAATCCCAAACCCTAAACCCTAAACCGTAATCATTTTATAACATTTTAAAAAGTATTTTGAAACTTTTATTTAATTGATTATTAAAATAATTTACTAAAGTCTTATAAACCCTAAACCCTAACTTCTAAACCATAAACCCTAAACCCTAAATCATAAACCCTAAACCTTAAACCCTAAACCCCAAACCGTGAACATTAAACCCTAAACCCTAAGCATTTTATAATATTTTGAAAGGAGTTTTGTGATTTTTATTTAAGTGTTTATTAAAATAATTTACTAAAGTGTTATATACCATCAACCCTAAACTGTAAACCATAGACCCTAAACCCTAAACCCTAAACCCTAAATGCTAAATTTTAAACCCTAATAATTTCATAACATTTTAAAAAACATATTGTAACTTCTATTTAAGTTTTTATTTAAATCATTTACTAAAGCGTTATAAACCTTAAACCCTAAACTCTAAATCGTAAGCATTTACTAAAGTCTTATGAACCTTAGACTCTTAACCCTAAACCCTAAGCAATTTATAACATTTTAAAATGTGTTCTTTAACTTTAATTTAAGTGTTTATTATAAGAATTTACTAAAGTCTTATAAACCCTAAACCCTAATCATTTTATAGCATTCTAAAAAGAGATTTGTAACTTTTACTTAAGTTTTTATCAAATTAATTTACTAAGGTGTTATAAACCCTAAACCATAAAAACTAAACCCTAAACTATAAACTATAAACCCTAAACCGAAAAAACCTAAATCCGAAATGCTAAACCATAAAACTTTTATAACATTTCAAAAAGTGTTTTGTAACTTTCATTTGAGTGTTTATTAAAACAATTTACTAAAGTGCAATAAACCCTAAACCCTAAACCCCAAACCACAAACCCTAAACCCTATACCTTATACCCTAAAACCTAAACCCTAAGCATTTCATAACATTTTAAAAAGTGTTTTGTAACTTTTTTTACATGTTTATTAGAAGAATTTATAAAGTGTTATAAACTTTAAACCGTTCTTCATAAACCTTTTGAATTTTATTTATTTTTCTTCATAACTCCTCAAGGCTCCATGGGATGAATGCATTATGTGTTCTATGTAGCAGCAGATACCTGTTTAAGGTGGGGTGGTTCATCCCTACACCCTAAACCCTAAACCCTTAACCACAAACCCCAAACACTAAACTATAAACCCTAAACCCAAAATCATAAAAACTAAACCGTAAGAATTTTATAACATTTTAAAAAGTGTTTTGTAACTTTTATTTAGGTGTTTATTAAAACAATTACTTAGGTGTTATAAGTGTGAAACCATGAACCCTAAACCCCAAACCCTAAAAAGCCAAAAATCTTAAAACTTAAACCCTAAGCATTTTATAAAGTGTTATAAACCCTAAACACTTAACCCTAAACCCTAAACCCCTAACCCTAAATCCTAAATCCTAAACCCTAAGCATTTTATAACAATTTTAAAAATGGTTGTAACTTTTATTTAAGTGTTTACTAAAAACATTTATTAAAGTGCTATAAACCCTAAACCATAAACTCTAAAGCATAAACCCCTAACCCTAGACCCTAAAGTATAAACCCTAAACCCTAAGTATTTTATAACATTTTAAAAAGTGTTTTGTAAATTTTATTTAAATTTTTATTAAAAACATTTACTAAAGTGTTATAATTCCTTAACCCTAAACACTTGACTTAGAATATAATGTATATAGAATATTTTGACTAAAGAATGATTTATTGGTTTTATTATAACTATTGTGACCATATAATTAAATGGATTGAAAACTGCTACAACCATCACTCTATGATAAGAATCAAAACACTAACCCCATTATACATATTGCATTAAAAAATTCATAAAAATTAACTAAAATATATTATTATTATTATTATTATTGGAGTTATATAATATATAAAATTATGTTTATCGATGTAGACTCACCCCCACTATTATTATGGGAATTCTTTAATTGGAAATAGTTCTTCTTACATTACCATGGATTAGAAATACCACATGCCCAATATGATGTGTTGATATGCCATCTTCTTAAATTAATTAATGTGAGATAATTTAATTAATAGAGTATATTTAACTCGAAAATAAATCTTATCATTGATATGTCAATATTACCATGAATATTCCAACATATTCCATGGGTTCAGAAATCTTATCATTGACATGTCAATATTACCATGAATATTCCAACATATTCGATGGGGTTTAAATATCTACGATGAACCTAATAATTAAATTATAATTATGGAAGATCTATTCTTACGATTAGCATAATTATAGGGATATATATTTTTGAATTTATTTTGAATTTAAGTTAAAATAAAATATTAACATTAAATTAAGACATACTAGGGAAGGCATATAAATTAAATGGATCGAACTCCAAATAAAATTCAATCCATGGTAACCATCAAAATGGTAAACCCAATATTCCTATCACATTTCATAGATTAAAAGAAACATAGAAATTAACTAAATTATAACTATGAAAGATATATTCTTCCGATTAGCACAATTATAGGCATATCTAATTTGGAATTTATTTTCAATTTAAGTTAAAAGAAAATATTAACATTAAATTAACAAACTAGGGAAGCCATATAAATTAAATGGATCTAAATGCAAATAAAATTCAATCCATGATAATTATCAAAACGTGTAACACATAGTACCTATCACATTTCCTAGATTAGAAAAAAGAAGAAATTAACAAAATTATAGCTTTATTACAAGCTATATTGTGATTATTTATAATAATATTTTTTTGATGCATATTTCAACAAAAAATAATCTTAGTGGAAAATTTTAACGATGAAATTTAGCCCTTGGTCTAAATTAGAGGGTTTCGAATTTTGAATGGAAAACGGTTTTGTATCATATTGCATTATTAATACTAGACCCAAGATTATTTTATAAGAGAAATAGGTATGGAGGTTAGCATAGCCTTATTTCAATGGAGGAGCTACTAATTTCCATTTACCCGAATTTTCAAGGACATGGATTTATGGTACCAATTTCTCCCTTCTCATTTGATTTCAAATAAGCTCTTTATTTCACTGGCCCTTATATCATGGTATTGAGATTAATTTGAAGAGAACAACCCACATTTAAGTATTCAATAGTCTTCTTTCCATTTTCTAACCTTTCAAATGATTAATGATTGTCATATCTAATACAGAAGGCTTGTGTATTTTCTTTACATTCCAATACCTCAAGCATTCTCTCCTTTCCCTCCTGAATGTTTTTGCTTAATTTTTGGGACATGTAATAATTTGTTCTTTGGAAACCTGACCAAACAAGTAACCTTAAATGTTTCAAAATATGAAAAGAAAATATATATTTTATGGCTCTCAAATACAATACATGAGATTTATCTATATGGCCATAGACAACAGAGCTAAGACAAGGAAACATAGATGAAAACTAAAGATACATAGGTAGATAGGCATGCATGCATATTTCCAAGGATCAATAACCTTTACTGGGATTGGATGTTTACTCCTAGGAGTGCACCCACGACCAGGAGGAGGCCCCATTTTCCATTAAGTTCTTGAAAGTATGCCACTTCTATGACCAAAATCAACAATCGAATCTTCCATATCAGCAAACACCTCAGTGTTTTTTAGGATTATGTCGCTGATCAGAAAGTTCCCTTTTCTACCTAAGTGATCTCTTCTTGAATTGGTTAAGTGTTCAAATCCCTATAATGATTGGTTGCACTCTCAACTCGAATTTGAGCTCCAGAATAACCTACCCTTTGTAGTAATATGCTCCTCGCTACATATTAGCACTTTTTCTAGGCATGGAAAAAAACAACAAAAAATGAGAGGCCTATGTCAAACTCGAATGGTTCAACAAGAGTGGAGAAACCCAAACACAACCCCCTATCCTTGCCAAGATCTTCTAGTGGAAGAACCATCCCGAGGCTTAAAACTTCTACAAGAGAAGAACATGGAAAAAACCAAGGATTAGGAATAAAAATTTTTAAATAAATATTCCTAACATACTTAGGCCCAATGTCTCAACTAGGTTCCTCAGGGGGTGTTATCACTCGTCTCGATCTCTAAGGCTGAGGAAGAGTCCAGTTGAGGTAACCATAGACCAATCTTTTGACTTGGTAGCTAGCCCTACCAAGCCGGAGAGGGTTGTCTCCAAAGGATCACAACCAAGAGGGCTAGATAGATTAGGGTTTTATGCTAGATATGATGTGCAGAGTTTGTTTAATTTGATTTGGTGGAGTTGTTGGAAGAGGATTAGGTCTAAGAGATTAGGTTTCGGAAAATAAGGATATGATTGACGACATCTAAGTCTATATGTATAGAGAATATCATGCATAAAAATATTATGCACAACATTTTATATTTTGTTAATAGACCATGTAATAGTAGACTTTTGTGATAATTTGAATTAGGATTTGGTTATGCAAGATAATGATAATTGGAAGGATTGTTTCAATATAGACATGTCTAGGAATAAATTGAAGATAAGTAATCATTTCTAGGTTATACAGAAAAACAAGTGATTTACACCTCCATAGTAATGCTTGAGTACAACAAATTTCGGAGATTAGTTGGTCCATCTTAAACATTATATTTTTTAAAACAAGAATATAATTTTAAGTAGAAACATAATTTATGTTCCCTTCAATTTTTTTTTGGATTTTGTAAGCTTCTGATGCCATTTTAGTTATACTGGAGTACTCACCTTTTTTTTATCCTTGAAAATCTCACACAAAAGTATACTAATTGTCATGTAAATTGTTGTTCTATTACATATTCTATTCAAAGTTTAACTAATTGGTATCAAATAAACCCTTTAAATTGATAAATTTGGTTGTCATGTTCAACTTAGAGATAGAGAACAAAGTATCTCCATTCACAACATACACCAAAATATAAAGACGTCAAAAAGAGAAATTTAAATACTCTTACTGAAGTCTACGATCCATATTCAAGAAGTTCATAATGTTATTGAGAAGAAAGGGTTGTATTCCCAACTAGCTTATAGGGTTATATGTCAAGTAGATTTGATTGAATTTATTGTTCTTCCACATTCAAGATATCTTCTAAATTATTTATTATAACAAGGTTACTATATGTCAATTTGAAACTACAATTTAGTAGAAATGGGTTCTATATTTTATGTTTTACTTTGAATTCCAATGTTTTACTTTAAAAGCAAATCAATGCTATTTTAAATTTTAACTTTTAATTTTGCCATCAACAATTTGGTCTTACTAACTTTGAAATTTCCAATATTTTACCTCACAATAATTAAGTGTTTTTCTTTAAATATAACTTTCAGTTTTTTATTTTACATTTTTTAAAATTTAAAAGTTAATTATTTTTGTTTGTTTGTTTTTTTTAATTCAAAGTTAAAAGTTAATTATTTTTGTTTGTTTGTTTTTTTTTAATTCAAAGTTACCTGTTGTTTTTGTTTGTGTAACTTTCAAGAATGGAATTAATATTAAGTGTTCTAAATTTAAATAACTTTTTGCTTTTCTGGGCTGTTGTAATTAATATTTGTTGAATTCAACTCTAACATTTAGTTAAGAGCTAGTGGAGTAATTTGAGCCGTTTCTTGCGAGCAGATTTCACCATCGCAACTTTTTTTGTTTTGTTTATGGGAATTTTAAGAATATGTATTTAATATCCAGGTTTCTAAATTTAGGTAACGTTTTGCTTTTTTCCGTTTTAAAAAGTTGTCACACGGTTATCCATCACTACTATATCGTTATCCATCACTATTCCAATGTTATCACACAGTTATCCATCACTACCATATGGTTATCCATCACTATCACAACAACAATGCAACGTCGTTATCCATCACTACCGTATGGTTATCCATCACTATCACAACAACAAAGCAACATGCCACACAACATAACGGAATTGTTCTCGAAAAAGTTGAAGACTATGGCATGACCGGACGAATTGCCCACTTAGCACGGATTTCTCTGTAAAACGGTTGTTCAAGAAAGGAGACATATATCCGTTGAAAACTTTAAACCGACTGGAGATTTTTCTTCGAAACGTTTGTTCAAGAACGGACAGATAGATAGATATCCGTTAAAAGAAACGATATATAGAAGACTGCAGAAATCTGTCAATTAGTCTTGTCCGATATTTCTATGTGGACCGATATGTTTGTGTGGTCAGATATGTTTGTGTGCTAAGTCTGTGCATGTGGGTATGCTTAAGTCTGTGCATGTGGGTATGCTTGAGTCTGTATGTATGAGTGAGTCATTGTGAGTCAAGTCAGTCATGGGTCATGTTATATTATGTGACAGGCGAAGAGACAAACAATTTCCCAACTTCAGCGGAATGGTGACCGAATTGCTAAACAGTCCCTGTTCTCCGACGGTAATGCCTTCTTTCTGTTGCATTCTGCTTTTGTCTACTCTCATAGACACCATCGTTTTTTTTTAGTTCATTTCTACAATTGCAATGTTTTATTTCAAATCTCATGCATTCCTTTCATTTCTCTAAAAATTATTCCAGGGATCTGTTAGATTATTTTATGGATTGGAACCTCCAACTGAAGAGCGAGCTGAGTTGAGGTGGTAAGGAATAATCAATGCTCCTTCTCGATAGCTAACAGGGATTCAATTACAGGTGCATTTCCCCTAAACTCTACTTTCAAGGCAAACCCTAGTCATTTCATTTTAGTTTTCTTTCCTGTAAATTTTTTAGCCGGTGTCATATGTCAAACGACACCAAGATTTTTTTCTTTTAATTTTTTGAAAGCATTTTTAACTGAGAGTTATGAATTATCCCATCCTTCCATTAAATTACTAGGATAATGGATGGATAGCCATAGAGATAATGGCTATCCATACAGATGTTGAGTATGGTGACATCGCATGGACATCATCATTTTTCTTGGAATCACATGGACATCATTATTTTTTTCGAAATCACATGGACATCATCATTTTATTTTTTCTCTGTGATCCACACACTTCATAACGAAACTTGAAAGTTTCTTGGGTCGCCTCATTTTCTAGTGAACAAAAAATCCTATGCACTCCAAAAAACTTGCAAGATTCTTGGGTCTTCTGCGTGAACAAAAAATCCTTTCCACTCCAAATCTCCATCAATGTCGCCTCATTTCCTGGTGAACAAAAAATCCTATGCACTCCAAATCTCCATCAATGTTGCCTCATTCTCGGCATAAATTAGGCAGCTAGATTTCATATAGGTCATCTCACAAAGTTTATGATGATCCATAATGCTGGCCCTTAGTGTACGCGCCATGCGCTTTTGATGCGCTCTTGTTGTGAATGATTGCCTTGGCCGGACCAAACTGAAATGAAAAAAGACGCAGAGAGAGTTTGAATTTAGAACCAAAACTTCCTTCCTGGTGTTGTGCTCACAGGGAGAATAAATATTGGAACGAACCAACAAACAACTCTAAGACAACTGGCTCATCCATCTAGTTTATCTATTTTAAAGTTGGTTTTATTTTTGTATCTATTTTAAGGTTGGTTTTATTTTTGTTTTAGGTTTTTTCTGGCTTGAAATTAGGTGAGAAAATCTTTGATAAAATCAATGTTGTAATATTTGAAATAGTACGTCAAATATAGTTTAATTTTTAAGTTGTTCACAATTGAATATTTCGGATTGTAGATGTCAATGGAGTGCAGAGAGTATTAATAAATATGCTTTATTTTATTGACGGTCGCGAGTACTAGTAAATATGTTTTAATATTTAGAATTGCGTGTATTTTTTTTTGCTTTGCTTCGAATCAAATCGATGTTTTAATTTTTTTTTGCCTTGTTTCAAACCATATTCGTACACTTTAGATGAATGGCACACATCAGTTGTGTAGGTTTGTGTAGGTTCTTGTTTGAGTGGTATCCATCGATGTAATGCATTGAAACATCATTTTAATGTGTTTTCATATACTGAGGCGTAGTTTCAGGGTAATTGCAAGTTTTGTTTTATTTAAATTATTTTTGTTTTATAAGTTTTGTTTTATTTAGATTAGTTAAATTTTAGTATAATTTTGTTTTATTTAAATAACTTTTTTTTTTACCTCTGTAATGTGTTTTCATATACTGAGGCGTAGTTTTCAGGGTAATTGCAAGTTTTGTTTTATTTAAATTATTTTTGTTGTATAAGTTTTGTTTTATTTAGATTAGTTAAATTTTAGTATAATTTTGTTTTATTTAAATAACTTTTTTTTTTACCTATGTAGTATAGTTTGGTGTGAATATTTTGTATTTTAAATTTTGTTTTTACCGGTTTAGTTTATATATATATTTTTTATTAAATTCGATATTAATATATATTATTTATTTTAAATTGTTTTTTTAATTTGTTTTTAATTGATACTATATATTTTAATTTATTGTATTCTAATGTTTTTATTAATAATATATAGTTTAATTTATTTTTTTAATGGATTTAAAATTTAGATAGTTGATATGTTATTAAGTTTTACAATATGGTATATATTTTAATTAAAATAATATAATGAAAAAATGTTTGAACTTATATAATATAAAGTGATATTGTTTTTCTATTAAAACTTATATTAAAAAATCAATAGTAATATAAATGTTTTTTAAGATTAATTTCCATCTGTTTTTTTAATTGCCCAATGACATCATGTGTGTATAAATTTCTAGAGTAGGCTAGAGTAGAGTAGAGTAGAGTAGGCTAGAGTAGGCTATGCTAGAGTAGGCTAGAGTAGGCTAGCATAGGGTAAGCTAACCTAGCCTAGGATATTAGGATATAATACACTAAGCTAGGTTAGGTTAGAGTATACTAGGCTAGTCTAGGCTAGGCTAGTTTAGGATGGAGTAGGCTAAACTAGGCTAAAATAGGTTAGGCTAGGCTAAAGTAGGCTAAAACAGGCTAGGCTAGGCTAGGCTAAAGTAGCCTAGGAAAGAGTAGACTAGGCTAGAGTAGGCTAGGCTAGGCTAAGCTAGAGTAGGCTAGGATAAGATAGGATAAAGTAGACTAAGGTAGGCTAGGCTAAACTAGGCTAGTAGGCTAGAGTAGAAGACTAATCTTTAGTAGGTTAGGCGAGGATAGTATAGAGTAGGCTAAGGTAGGCTAGGCAAGGCTAGGCTAAAATAGGTTAGTTTAGGCTAGAGTAAGCTAGTGGGATAGAGCATGCTAAACTAGGGTAGTTTAGAATAGTCTAGGCTAGAGTAGGATAAAGTAGGCTAAGTGTGGCTAACGTAGGATAGAGTAGGCTATGCTTGGCTAAAGTAGGATAGAGTGGGCTAAGCTTGTCGAAAATAGGATAGAGTAGGTTAGGCTAGAGTAGGCTAGAAAAGGGTAGGATATGATAGGCTAGGTTAGTCTAGAGTAGGAAAGAGTAGGATAGAATAAAGTAGGCTAGGCTAGGTTAGGTTAGAGTAGGCTAGAGTAGGCTAGGATAGGGTAGGCTAGGCTAGGCAAATGTAGGCTAGGTTAAAGTAGGTTAGGCTAGGATAGAGTAGGCTAGGCTAGGTTAAGCTAGAGTAGACAAGGATAGGCTAGGCTAGAGTAAGCTAAGCTAGGCTAGACTAGAGTAAGTTAGAATAGGCTAGGCTAGAGTAGGCTATGCTAGATTAGGTTGGGATTGAATAGGCTAAAGCACACTAGGCTAAGATGGAGTAGGTTAGGCTAGGCTAGGAAAAAGTAGGCTTAACTAGGCTAGGCTAGGCTAGACTAGGGAAGAGTAGGCTTAGATAGGCTAGGAAAGAGTAGGCTAGGGTATGCTAATCTAGGCTAGGCTAGACTAGGATAGAGTTTGCTAGGCTAGTCTAGGCTAGATTTAAGTAGGTTAGAGTAGCCTAGGCTAGGTAAGGCCAAGCTAGGCTATGTTATTCTAGGATAGGATAAGATATGATAGGATAGGCTAGGCTAGAGTAGGATAGAGTTGGTTAGGCTAGTCCATAATAGGCTAGATTGGGCTAGGCTAGTGTAGCTTAGAGTAGGCTAGGATAGGATGGGTTAAGCTAGGATAGAGTAGGTTAGGCTTGGATAGAGTAGGCTAGGAATGACTAGGCTAGAGTAGACAAGGCTAGGTTAAGCTAGTGTACGATAGTAAGTTACGCTAGGCTAGATGAGATTAGGCTAGACAAGGCATGCATAGGCTAGGCTAGACAAGGCTAGACTAGGGATGGCTAGGCTTTGCTAGGCTAATGTAGGGCAACCTAGGCTAGGCTAGTCTAGGATAAGCTACAGTAAGCTAAGTTAGGCTAGGCTAGTCTAGGTTAGGCTAGATTAAGCTAGGCTAGGATAGGCTAGGATGGAATAGGCTAGAGTAGGTTATGCTAGGATAGATTAGGCTAGACTAGGCTAGGCTAGGATATATTAGGTTAGACTACGCTAGGATAGAGTAGGCTAGGCTAGGTTAGGCTAGAGTAGGATAGAGCTGCATAGGCTAGTCTAGGCTAATCTAGTGTAGGCTATCCTAAAGTAGGTTAGAGTAAGCTAGGTTAGGCAAGGTTAGGTGAGGCTAGGTTAGAGTAGGCTAAGCTATGCTAGGCTAGAGTAGGCTAGGCTAGACTAGAGTAGCCTAGAGTAGGCTAGGCTAGACTAGACAAGGCTAGAATAGTCAAGGCTAGGTAAGGCTAGGCTAGAGTAGGTTGGGCTAGATTAGGTTATGATTTAATAAGCTAGAGTAGGCTAGGATAGGATAGAGTAGGTTAGGCTAGGCTAGCTTAGGCTAGGTTAGGAAAGGAAAGAGTAGGCTTAGTTAGGCTAGGAAACAGTAGGATAGGCTAGGCTAGGTTATGCTAGAGTAGGATAGGGTTGGCTAGGCTAGGCTAGAGTAGGATAGAGTTGGCTAGGCTAGTTTGGGTTAGGATAAAGTAGGTTAGAGTAGCCTAGGCAAGAAAAGGCTAGGGTAGGCTAAGCTATGATAGGATAGAGTAGACTAGGATAGCATAGGATAGGTTAGGCTGAGCTAGACTAGGATAGAGTTGGCTAGGTTAGTCTAGAATAGGCTTGAGTAAGCTATGGTAATGTAGCTTAGAGTAGGCTAGGATAGGATGGGTTAGGCTAGCCTATGATAGCGTAGACTAATCTTGAGTAGGCTAGAGGAAGCATGGCCACAGTAGGCTAGAGTAGGATTGTAGGCTAGGCTAGGCTAGGTTAGAAAAGGCTTGAGTAAGGTAGGCTAGACAAGACTAGGCTAGGCAAGTCTAGGCTAGACAAGTTTAGGCCAGTCAAGGCTAGACTAGGCTAAGGTAGGTTACGCTAGGCTCGGCTAGGCTACAGTAGGTTAAGCTAGGCTAGAGTAAGCTAGGAAATGATAGGTTAGGATGGAATAGGCTAGAGTATGTTAGAATAGGCTAGGTTAGGTTAGGTTAGGCTAGGCTAGGCTAGACTAGGATAAGATAGTGTTGGCTAGACTAATCTAGGCTAACCTAGAGTAGGATATGCTAAAGTAGCTTAGAGTATCCTAGGTTAGGCAAGGTTAGGTTAGGTTAGGCAAAGCTAGGCTAGCATAGGATGGGTTGGTCCAAGATAGAGTAGGTAAGGATAAGAAAGAGTAGGCTTAGTTAGGCTAGGAAAGAGTAGGCTAGCCTAGGTTGGGTTAGGCTGGAATAGGATAGAGTTGGCTAGGCTAGGCTAGGATAAGCTAGAGTAGGCTAGAGTTTGCTAGGCTAGTCTAGGCTAGGCTAAAGTAGGTTAGAGTAGCCTACGCTAGGAAAGGCTAGGCTAGGCTAAGCTATGATAGGATAGAGTAGGCTAGGATAGCATAGGATTGGCTAGGCTAAGCTAGAGTATGATAGAGTTGGCTAGGTTAGTTTAGAATAGGTTAGAGTAAGCTAGGCTAATGTAGCTTTGAGTAGCCTAGGATAGGCTGGGTTAGGCTAGCCTAGGATAGAGTAGGCTAGGCTTTAGTAGGCTAGTGGAAACATGGATAGGCTAGGCTAGGCTAGGATAGTAGGCTGGACTAGGCTAGGCTAGGCAAGGCTTGAGTAAGGTAGGCTAGAATAGACTAGGGTAGGCAAGGCTAGGCTAGGGAACACTGGCCCCAAAATATTCAACATATCTATATGCGAAAATAGTTTGTATATCATAAAGACAGGAACATAGTCCCACGATATACATTTGAGTCACCAACATAATAAAAAGTACATAAATCTACATTATAAATGGGAGAAAGTATTACAAATGGTAGCTTTATGAGTCTACCAACAACATTCTAGTAGATTTCACACTTTTAGGCCAAGGAAAGAGCATTCTTAATCAATGTTGGCCCATAATACCTGACACTCACCTCTTTGTGTGTTGTGGTTTCTCTACGAAAATGACCCCCAGAAAGCCTAAATGTAGTTATTTCAAAACTTTTTTAGAATCTTCCCATTCCAAAAAATGAAGAAAAACTCCACCAATTTTTTTTCTAAAAAGGATGTTTTCATTACATTGAAAGGAGTTTATTTGAGTCTTAATTATTTTATTTTCCTCACATCTAAATAATGAGTAGTGTCATGCGTCGGGAAGATATTGATATCAATATACCATGAGTAATAATTATCTGGAACACATGAAATTTCATTCTAAGTTAAAAATGCTTCATCATTTGAATATAAATCATCATCATGTGCATAAATAGAATCAACGAATATCTTACAAATACCTTTTCCTCTAACAATTTGGGATTGTTTTGTCTCAATGTCATATTGCTGGAGAGTTATTCCCCTTCAAAAGCATAGCTCATAAACGTGAAAGGGATTTCATCATTTTGATTGTTTTTTTGGGTGATAACAACAAAATATGCACTATCAGATGAAAACGTGTACATAGTGAATTGGTTAGCAAAATTAGGACTCATTTATCAAGCCACAACAATCAATGTCCATTTCCCTCTAGATGTTGACACTAGAATTAATTAGCCCAAAATTAATCATCGTATAATAAATAGTGCTCCATATATTTTTAAAGGTAATATTATGCTAATCTACAAGATAGACCATAACCTAGTTGTAAACTAAAAATTTGCCCAATAAAAACAACATATCAGAGCTAGAGACGTGTTGTAAAATCTACTACATGGGAAAAACATGATAGTTTTCCTTATCTTAGGATTTATTAAGATTGAAAGGATGTTCATAAAGTTGAATATCACTGTTTTTATTTCTTACAAGAACTAAATTTTCTAACCACTGAGTGTGTTAGATAGTAAATATTATCCCAGCTAGACACTTATATAATTCCTTTTTAATAGAAGGTTCAAGTTTGGGATTCAATCTTCTAAGTTTCTATTGAAAAGGAGTTGTTTAAGGTTTCATTGCAATCACATTTTGCATTACATTTTGGTTGAAAGTATTTAAATCATCATAAGTCCAAGTGAACACATGTTTTTATTCCTTAAATAGTAGGATGAAATATGACATTTCATTTTTAGAACAATAAACCCTTAATTTTATATTTTTTGGATTGACTTTACTTCATAAATTGATAGTTTTATATGGCATACATGAAATATTTGTTTTAGAATTTGCAAACACTATATATTTTTCATGGAGATCATAAAAATTCTCTAATTGGACAATACATTTTAAACCCTAAGCATTTTATAACATTTTAGCAAGCGTTTTCTAACTTTTTTCTACACGCTTATTAAATTCATTTACTAAAGTGTTATAAAACCTAAACCCTAATCATTTTGTAACATTTTAACAGTCGTTTTGTAACCTTTTTTTAAGTGTTTGTTAAAAGCCCTTACTAAAATGTTATAAACCTTCAGCCCTAAACCCTAAGCATTTTATAACATTTTAAACCCTATAACCTAAACCCTAATCATTTTCTAACATTATAACATAAAACGCTTCAGGAGAAATCAAATTACCTTGTAAATGCCCTAGTCACCAAGTAAAGAAGGAACAAATTCCAACACAAATGTAAGAAAGGACAAGGCTTAACATAGAATGAGAGCAATAGAGAATTTTTTTTAATGAATACAAAAAAAATAGTTTAATAAGTGAGTTATGTTAGATTAATAGATCTAGTATCGAACCTTGGAATTTAAATTGAGATGGAGTGCATAAAAGAACCCATACAAGAAATTACAATGAGTACCAAAGAAAAAGGATGGAAAAACAAGAAAGAAGAATTATAAATTGTTTCAAAGAGGTAAGTAAATACAAGAAACTATATGCATACAAATATATTAGTGAAATGCGAATGAAATACCTCTTCTTTAAGAGCGAAGGATGAACACTACTATTTATAACCAAGTTTTCCACGAAAATATCTAGCTATGAGGAAAACACATGGCAAGTTTTGAATTGATAAAGGCTCGAATTGATAACTTGGATAACAATGTTGGTTTTAAACATTGCCAAGGTAGAAAATGTAGGATGAGGAAAATAGATTAGTATATAATGGAATAACCCTTACTTATAGTAGTAAGTTTAAATGTTGCTCGCTTGTAATTTACTTGGAGTGAAGGGAACCTTGAAAAAGGTAAATAGGAACAAAGGTGATTATAGTGAGTAGAGACAATATAGGGAACTAACTCTTTAGAATGGAAAGTATATAATTTGAAATGAATTAGAGGGAACAAAAACATAAACTAAGTGGTGTTATACAAGGATATCTTGTAGTTAAATTATAATCATATTAAATGAAATTGATATCCTTTGCAACAAACAATGTCAATGTATAATAATGTGATACATTAAAGCAATGACTATATATAGCCAATAATTGAATTAATAAATTTTCAATCATTAGAATCCAAAATAGATTCCTTGTAACGTAATGAAAATTAATAGCTTATACTAGTAGTATATGACATGGAAATGGGGTAGATAAAACAATATAGATACTAGTATTTTAGATTCATGATCAATTTTAGTAATGTTAATGCAAAAAGTTTTTTTTTTAGTATGAGATGGACCTATGTTACACTTAGCTTACTCTAGCCTAGCTTATCCTAGCCTGCTTTAGCAAAACTAAACCTATTCTAGCCTAGCCTAGTTAATTCGAGCCTACAGTAGTCTATCCTAGTTCACTGTAGCTTAGCCTATCCAACTCTACCCTAAATTACTCTAGCATAATTGTTCCTAGCCTACTCTCACCTAGCTTAGCATACTCTAGCCTATCCTAGCCTATCCTATCCTAGACAAGCCTAGCTTCCAATAGGTTGGCCTACCCTAATCTATCCTAGCTTAGTTTGGCCTATCCTAGCCTCACCTATTCTAGGCTATCATGGCCTACTTTACTTTAGCCTAACCTATTGTAGCCTATTGTAGCCTATCTTACTTTAGCCTAGCCTACTATAGCCTACACTAGACTAGCCTACATTACACTAGTCCTAGCATAGCCTACTTTATCCTCACCTAACCTACTTTATCCTCACCTCCTCCACCTTCACCTCCTCCTCCACCACCTCCTCCACCTTCACCTCCTCCTCCACCACCTCCTCCACCTTCACCTCCTCCTCCACCACCTCCTACTCCACCACCACCACCACCTCCACCTCCTCCTCCTCCGCCTCCACCTCCAACTCTGCCTCTGCCTCCACCTCCACCTCGTCACAAAACCTAAAAAAAAACAAAATTGCATATCATTTCATTCTCTTTATTTATAATACTGCATACCATTTAATTATATTTATTTAGAATACTTATTGATTCATTCTTTAGAGTAATAATTTAGATATCTATATATACATGATAATATAACAAATAACATGTATACAAATTTGCAATATAAATTAGTAATTATAAAAATAACAAATTAATTAAAAAAATTGTAAAATTTATATAAATAATATCAAAATCTATTGACCAAAAGAACGTTGTTGATAAAAATCACACCCAAGTCAATGTTTATTTTTAATCTCCAAAACTATTTAAAATCAGTAGATTAATTATATAAAATATTTAAAAAATAAGATAAACAAAAAGCAAAATTACGATAGACATACAAACACAACACAACAAAACTTCATAAAACCTCCACTGGTCATAAGCCTTATCATTGTCGTGTTCCATCGTACTTCGTGGAGATTATTGTTATGTTATGGGTTCTATTTTCCTTACGGAAGCCCCCGCGGCTTGAGCTAACAGTTTTCAGTTTACAACATATGTATTGTTTTTCTGTGGATAGTACATATATAATATAATTTTTTGTTTTTTCAAGAACTTGTGCTATTGTATTTATATACTGAATAATTTGATTTTCCCTAAACTAATCATTTACTTTCTTAATAATCACTTCATTGCCTCGAAATAAGAAATTAACCACATCAAGAAAATTTAAAACACAGAAGAAGATCAAATACTTGCTAGGGCCGGAGACTACAAAAACATGTATGGATTCATGAAGCGATTTGATAGCTTCCATGTGATCTTCCTATCCCACAGACTTCATACAAATATTCAATAATTGCTTTGGAGAAATGGAGTAATGCAGGAATGAAAAATTTTTATTAGAAAATTGATTCACACGATAACGTCCTCCGCAGATATGTTTAGAAGCAGATTGTCTCTTGCATATTTATTCCTCTTGCCAGCAGTTGTCATGGATCACCATCTGTCATACATGGTATTGCGCGAGTATAACGACTCGCCGCATTTGGAGAAACCACAAATTGAATGTCTGGAAGTGAACATGCCCCCAAGATAAAACACAACAACATTATGGATTGAACACATGACCTCGTATATTCAGTCTGAGCTTCTGCAACAAAGATACATAGAAGCGTGGATCGAACACATGACCTTCATATATTCAGTCTTACGCTCTCCTAACAAAGACACAGAGGCAACAACATTGTGGATCGAACACACGACCTTGATATATTCTGTCTGACTTATTTTCTTTAATGGGAACACATTGAAACAATTGGGAGAGATTGATATTTTGAAATCTGGCCTGAATAAGCTAGAGTAGGCTAGGATAGGATAGAGTAGGTTAGGCTAGGGCAGGTTAGGCTGGATTAGGAAAGGAAAGTGTAGGCTTAGTTAGGCTAGGAAAGAGTAGGCTAGGCTAGGCTAGGTTATGCTAGAGTAGGATAGAGTTGGCTAGGCTAGGCTAGAGTAGGATAGAGTTGGCTAGGCTAGTCTAGGTTACGATAAAGTAGGTTAGAGTAGCCTAGGCAAGGAAAGGCTAGGCTAGGCTAAGATATGATAGGATAGAGTAGACTAGGAAAGCATAGGATAGGCTAGGCTGAGCTAGAGTAGGATAGAGTTGGCTAGGTTAGTCTAGAATAGGCTAGAGATAGCTAGGGTAATGTAGCTTAGAGTAGGGTAGGATAGGATGGGTTAGGCTAGCCTATGATAACGTAGGCTAAGCTTGAGTAGGCTAGAGGAAACATGGCCAAGGTAGGCTAGAGTAGGATTGTAGGCTAGGCTAGGCTAGGTTAGACAAGGCTTGAGTAAGGTAGGCTAGACAAGACTAGGCTAGGAAAGGCTAGGCTACACAAGTTTAGGCTAGGCAAGGCTAAGCTAGGCTAGGCAAGTGTAGGCTAAGGTAGGCTACGCTAGGCTCGGCTAGGCTACAGTAGGCTAAGCTAGGATAGAGTAAGCTAGGAAATGATAGGTTAGGATGGAATAGGCTAGAGTATGTTAGAATAGGCTAGGTTAGGTTAGGTTAGGCTAGGCTAGGCTAGGATAGGATAGGCTAGGCTAGGCTAGGCTAGGCTAGGATAGGATAGGATAGGATAGGATAAGATAGTGTTGGCTAGGCTAATCTAGGCTAACCTAGAGTAGGCCATGGTAAAGTAGGTTAGAGTATCCTAGGTTAGGGAAGGATAGGTTAGGTTAGGAAAAGCTAGGCTAGCATAGGATAGGCTAGTCCTAGATAGAGTAGGTAAGGATGGGAAAGAGTGGGCTTAGTTAGGCTAGGAAAGAGTAGGCTAGGCTAGGTTGGGTTAGGTTGGCATAGGATAGAGTTGGCTAGGCCAGGCTAGGCTAGGCTAGAGTAGGATAGAGTTGGCTAGGCTAGGCTAGAGCAGGATAGAGTTGGCTAGGCTAGTCTAGGTTAGGCTAAAGTAGGTTAGAGTAGCCTACATTAGGAAAGGCTATGCTAGGCTAAGCTATGATAAGATAGAGTAGGCTAGGATAGCATAGGATAGGCTAGGCTAAGCTAGAGTATCATAGAGTTGGCTAGGTTAGTTTACACTAGGTTAGAGTAAGCTAGGCTAATGTAGCTTTGAGTAGCCTAGGATAGGCCGGGTTAGGCTAGCCTAGGATAGAGTAGGCTAGGCTTGAGTAGGCTAGAGGAAACATGGCTAGGCTAGGCTAGGCTAGGTTAGAAAAGGCTTGAGTAAGGTAGGCTAGAATAGACTAGGGTAACCAAGGCTAGGCTAGGGGACGCTGGCCCCAAAATATTTAACATATCTATATGCGAAAATAGTTTGCATATCATAAAGACAGGAACATAGTCCCACGATATACATTTGAGTCACCAACATAATAAAAAGTACATAAATCTACTTTACAAATGGGAGAAAGTATTACAAATGGTAGCTTTATGAGTCTACCAACAACATTCTAGTAGATTTCACATTTTCAGGCCAAGGAAAGAGCATTCTTAATCAATGTTGGCCTATAATACCTGACACTTACCTCTTTGTGTGTTGTGGTTTCTCTGCAAAAATGACCCCCAGAAAGCCCTGAATGTAGTTATCGGGAATATATTGATATCAATATACCATGAGTAATAATTATCTGGAACACATGAAATTTCATTCTAAGTTAAAATTGATTCATCATTTGAATATAAATCATCGTCATGTGCATAAATAGAATCAACGAATAGCTTACAAATACCTTTTCCTCTAACAATTTGGGATGGTTTTGTCTCAATGTCATATTGTTGGAGAGCTATTACCCTTCAAGAGCATAGCTCATAAACGTGATAGGGATTTCATCATTTTGATTGTTCTTTTGGGTGATAACAACAAAATATGCACTATCAGATGCAAATGTGTACATAGTGAAGTGGTTAGCAAAATTAGGACTCATTTATAAAGCCACAACAATCAATGTCCATTTCCCTCTAGATGTTGACACTAGAATTAATTAGCCCAAAAGTAATCATCGTATAATAAATAGTGCTACATATATTTTTAAAGGTAATCTTATGCTAATCTATAGGATAGACCATAACCTATTTGTAAACTAAAAATTTGTCCAATAAAAACAACATATCAGAGCCAGAGATGTGTTGTAAAATCTACTCCATGGGCGAAACATGATAGTTTTCCTTATCTTAGGATTTATTAAGATTGAAAGAATGGACATAAAGTTGAATATCACTATTTTTATTTCTTACAAGAACTATATTTTCTAACCGTTGAGTGTGTTAGATAGTAAATATTATCCTAGCTGCTAGACGTTTATATAATTCACTTTTAAAAGAAGGTTCAAGTTTGGAATTCAATCTTCTAAGTTTCTGTTGAAAAGGATTTGTTTAAGGTTTCATTGCAATGACATTTTGCATTACATTTTGGGTGAAAGTATTTAAATCATCATAAGTCCAAGTGAACTTATGTTTTTATTCCTTAAACAGTAGGATGAAATATGACATTTTGTTTTTAGAACATTCAACCTTTAATTTTATATTTTTTGGGTTTACTTTACTTCATAAATTGATAGCTTTATATGGAATAGAGGAATATTTGTTTTAGAATTCGCAACCACTATAAAGTTTTCATGGAGATCATAAAAATTCTCTAATTGGAAACATTTTAAACCCTAAGCATTTTATAACATTTTAGCAAGCATTTTCTAACTTTTTTTACGTGCGTATTAAAGTCATTTACTAAAGTGTTATAAAACCTGAACCCTAATCATTTTGTAACATTTAACAATCGTTTTGTAACCTTTTTTTAAGTGTTTATTAAAAGTCTTTACTAAAATGTTATAAACCTTAAGCCCTAAACCCTAAACCCTAAGCATTTTATAACATTTTAAACCCTAAAACCTAATCCCTAATCATTTTCTAACATTATTACATAAAACCATTAAGGAGAAATCAAATTACCTTGTAAATGCCCCTAGTCACCAAGTGAACAAGGAACAAATTCCACCACAAATGTAACCAAGGAAAAGGCTTAACATAGAATGAGAGCAATAGAGAATTTTTTTAATGAATACAAAAAAAATTAGTTTAATAAGTGAGTTATGTTAGATTAATAGATCTAGTATCGAACCTTGGAATTTAAATTGAGATAGAGTGCATAAGAGAACCCATACAAGAAATTACAATGAGTACCAAAGAAAAAGGATGGAAAAATAAGAAAGAAGCATTAAAAATTGTTTCAAAAATGTAAGTAAATACAAGAAACTATATGCATACAAATATATTAGTGAAATGCTAATGAAATACCTCTTCTTTAAGAGCGAAGGATGAACACTACTATTTATAACCAAGTTTTCCACGAAAATATCTAGCTATGAGGAAAACACATGGCAAGTTTTGAATTGATAAAGGCTCGAATTCATAACCTGGATAACATGTTGGTTTTGAACGTTGCCAATGTAGAAAATGTAGGATTAGGAAAATAGATTAGTATATAATGGAATAACCCTTACTTATAGTAGTAAGTTTAAATGTTGCTCTCTTGTAATTTACTTGGAGTGAAGGGAACCTTGAAAAAGGTAAATAGGAACAAAGGTGATTATAATGATTGGAGACAATATAGGGAACTAACTCTTTAGAATGGAAAGTATATAATTTGAAATGAATTAGAGGTAACAAAAACATAAACTAAGTGGTGTTATACAAGGAGATCTTGTAGTTAAATTATAATCATATTAAATGAAATTGATATCTTTTGCAACAAACAATGTCAATGGATAATAGTGTGATACATTAAAGCAATAACTATATATAGACAAAAATTGAATTAATAAATTGTCAATCTTTAGAATCCAAAATAGATCCCTTGTAACATAATGAAAATTAATAGCTTATACTAGTAGTATATGACATGGAAATGGGGTAGATAAAACAATATAGAATACTAATATTTTAGATTCATGACCAATTTTAGTAATGTTAATGCAAAAAGTTTTTTTTTTTAGTATGAGATGGACATATGTTACACTTAGCTTACTCTAGCCTAGCTTATCCTAGCCTGCTTTAGCAAAACTAAACCTATTCTAGCCTAGCCTAGTTAAGTCTAGCCTACAGTAGTCTATCCTTGTTTATTGTAGCTTATCCTATCCAACTCTAGCCTAACTTAATCTAGCATAATTATCCTAAGCCTACTCTCACCTATCTTAGCATACACTAGCCTATCCTAGCCTATCCTATCCTAGACAAGCCTAGCTTCAAGTAGGTTGGCCTACCCTAATCTATCCTAGCTTAATCTGGCCTATCCTAGCCTCATCTATTCTAGGCTATAATGGCCTACTTTACTCTAGCCTAGCCTAGCTTACATTAACCTAGCCTACTGTAGCCTACACTAGACTAGCCTACATTACACTACCCCTAGCATAGCCTACTTTATCCTCACCTAGCCTACTTTATCCCCTCCTGTCACGATCCTATACATAAAAGTAAATTTTTTTTTAATGGTAAAACTTATGATAACCTTTACATATCATCTTTAACATAAACTAGTTGTCGCACATAGTATGTTATTACATATAGCTATTCGGAATTGATAACAACTTGGATATATTTCATTCCCATGTCAAACTATATAATTATTTGATTCATGGTTCGGCTCATTTGCATGGTTTACATGTGTATTTATTTGTCAACCGGAATGTATGCCGACGTATCGTTTGCGATCGGAGTAACATTTCCAGTGATGAGTTGTTGGTTGCTATTAAATTCCATGGGCAGCTGTTTAACGCCCCCAACACAACTGTCCTGGCTCACCTGCTTGGCCATGTGAACACGCCGTTCTTCGTTCTTCTTCCCACTCCTTTTCTACGGTGTAGATCTATCAACTCAGATCCGAGGGCGGAGATCCGTCTGAGGGTTTTAGAACTCTTCATAAACACTCGGAGTTTCCCTCGCGGCTCATTTGGTTCTGGAATAGCTTCTGGATTCTGCTTGTCTCTTCGCACATTGGACTTGTTTTCATTCTCACCTCCTCCAGGGCTTCATCTGCAACTCAGGGTTTCATGCTCAATTTCCCGTAGTTAACCATGCAGGTAATGTTTTTCTTTTTAGAAATTAGCCTATAGTTTCGCCATTATGTTATTTTTCCTTACGGGTTTCACTGCTAGTTCTGCGTACGTTTTTTTAAACAGTTTTCTCTTGTCTTTTGGGCGTATGAAGGTAAGGATTATGGCTATGCAAGCTTCCTGCTTTCGGGTTGACGGGCCTTCAGTGTTCCGACCTCCTTCGCCGCATGCCAGGTATGCAAATCGGCCCATAAGCTCCTGATGCGATGATTGGGGTTTCCCTTATTTGTGCCTGAGTTGGCTGTGTGATTCATACATGCTTGATTTTGTTTACTGGCTTCCAGATTTCTATAATCTGATCGAGGATTCCCAGGACAGGGTCCTCATGGTTTTGCATTTGTTTTCATATTCCTAGGTTTGTGTTCCCGGCTTACCCTGTTGGGTTGTGAGGAACAGTTGGTTCCCTTGCGCGGGATATGCCTTAGCTTTTTACAGTAGTTGAATTATCTTTGAAGGTAAACTTGTTTTTCTATGAATAGTCAACCAGATGTAATTGTTTATGTATAAATGATAAGGGCTACTATTGAACTGGTCGCGGAATATGGACCACTCTGTTCAAAGGGTATTTTATTTACATCTCCGATGAATATATTTTGTTTATACTTCCAGTTTCGTCGTTTCCTGGAATAGACACTTGCTCTGTAAATGTTTGCTTTAATTCTGGTTTTTCTCGGATGGGTTTAATAGCAAGCTAATTGTGCTTCAGAGTGCTTGACCCGATATTCAATGGACTTGCCATTCTGAATCGGTTAAACGTTTAATCTTGTCCCTGTTATTTGTTTATAATCTCACGGTTCCATGCTACAACAGTTTGCCATTGTCTTTAAGAAGAATAGGAAAGCTTTTATCACGGTTTCATGCTACAGCAGTTTGCCACTGTCTTTAAGAAGAATAGGAAAGTTATTATCTGCTTGCTGCTCGGATTTGATTTAGTGCTCCTTTTTAAGCTGATAAGGAATTCTGTTCTTTTCCGGAATATGGGTTCTTACTGTTGACATGAATTAATTGTAATGAAAGTATTATGGTCATTACTGAGTTTATGTGTTTAGTTGGTTTGAATATATATATGTGTATATACTCCCGCTGTCGTATCCACGACCACGGCTATGGTGATTTATGCGGTCGCATTTTCGTTGTCCATTGAATGGAATACTATAGAATCTGGTTCTGGTTCATATTCTTCTTGAACCCTCTCTTAAGGTTATTCGTTCTCGTAATAATTACCTATGTCTGTATTTTTTAATTATACGTAATTGTTTTATAGTTTTAAGTAGACTGTCTCGTGTTGTCATAGTCTCATATAGTTTCTAGACACTAAACTATGTTCACACCATAATGTTAGGATAATTCGTCTAGCGGGTTTTCTTACTTCAGTTCTGATAACCCCAGCTTGAAGTCTAATATAGCTCGAGGCCTGTTACGTTTCCTCCTTTTAAAGATGGATAGACTCAAGCTATTTAAAAATAACTTAATCATTCTCTTTATGTTTGTAAATGCATTAACTATTCGGAAAACCTACACAGTAATTTTTGACCTCCGACTTATTGTTTATATATATATTTTTTTTGAAGCTACCAATAGAATGTTAACATCAGGTTTTCCCTTCAACAGTCATCTAATAATAAATCGGTAATATTTGCCTGAACTAGGTAGATTACAGCAAACATAATATTGATAGAAGATTTTATAATTTAATTGGTCTTCACCGCCAAACTACTGTGATTTTAGCTAACAGTATTATCTACAATCACTGTTGAACTAATTTTCTTCAAAGACTGTTACATACCTGATTCGCTAGATTTGTATTTATGCTTCAGAAGTTCACCTGTAATCCATGTTTGCTCTTGTTCACCCAACCACGAGATCCATCGCCAAGACTGGAATCCCCCCCCGAGCTATCTTGCAGGCCTACAGCCCTCAACAAGATACATGCAACTTGTGCCTGGTTATCTGGTCCTTACCAGACTTAACCAGCTTTCTTTTTTTTTGTTTTTCTCTCCTTCTGTCTGTCACTACAACATAGAATTTTTGTCTCTACCCCTCTTTTCCCTTGGAGGTCTCTCCAGTTAGGGAAGGTAGTTTCATGCAGTTTTCATAACTGATTTCCTCTTCACATCTTCCTTTCAGAGGTTGCCAGCATTTCAAGAAGTATATATTTCTTTTCAATATATATTTAACTCACAATAAAATAATATGATTAGAGTTTAAAAAAAAAAAAACAGTCTTTCAATTCTATCTTTTACTACAGTAAAATTCCAATATTTACATTTCCCGGGGTCATCACATCTCCCCCTCCTGAGATTGGACATCGTCTCGATGTCTGATTCCCATAAACAATTCCCGGTAAGCCTTTTTAATGAGCTCTTCATCTTCCCAAGTGGCCTCATCAGGCCCATAGTGCTGCCACTGCACTTTAACTTGGGTAATAGCTCGCTTCCGCAGCTGCACTTCTCTCCGATCGAGGATGTTCAGTGGCTCGACCAGAACCTCGCCTTCCGGTTCGACCTGCAATCAACAACAATTCCAGTCACTTCCTTTCTGGAATAAAAAGTTTAATTAGATCAACGAGATTAGTTCTTACCCGTACATCCTGCCATTTGATCACATGTTTAAGGTCGTAAACGTATTTTTTCAGTATAGAAACATGGAAGGCATTGTGGATTCTAATATGGCTTGGCAGGGCAAGTTGGTAAGCTACCGGCCCCACTCTTGCCAAGACCTGAAAAGGTCCAAAATAACGAGGTGCAAGTTTGGCACAACCGCTCCATTGCAGGGTACTCTTTCTGGCTTGGATCCTCACATAAACATGGTCACCGACCTGGTATTCTTTGAACCTTCTTTTCCGATCTGCAAAGCTCTTTTGTCTGTCCTGAGCAGCTTTTAAATTAGTCCATACCCTTTTAACCATGTCCTCCATTTCTTTGAGCATTTCTGGCCCCAATCTTAATTTATCCTCAGGTCCACCCCAGCTTGAGGGTGTGCGGCATTTCCGCCCATACAAGACCTCAAAGGGGCTCATTTGGGTTGACGTATGATATCCGTTGTTATATGTGAATTCAGCCAAATGTAAATATTCCTCCCACTGAGTTGGTTTCTGCATTACGCATGCTCTTAGCATGTCCTCCACTACTTGGTTTACTTGTTCTGTTTGATCGTCGGTCTGGGGATGATAGGATGTGCTAAAGTTCAGCTGTGTTCCCAGTTCGGTAAACAATGTCCTCCAAAAAGTTGACGTGGAATTTACATCACGATCAGATATTATTGTCTTCGGAAGTCCATGCAGCTTGAACACATTCTGCATAAAAATGTGAGAAATTTGCACAACCCTATAAGTGGACTGCACAGGTATAAAGTGTGCTGCCTTACTCAGCTTGTCTACCACTACCATAATAGAATCATTGTTCTTCTTTGTCCGCGGCAGTCCTGTTATAAAATCCATAGAAATAGTTTCCCATTTCCATTCCGAAACGGGTAAAGGTTGTAATAGCCCTGCTGGGTGTAAATGCTCTGCTTTAATCTATTGACACTCCAAACACCTTGCTAGGTACTCAGCTACATTCTTTTTCATTTCCGGCCAATGGTATTCTTTTCGAAGTGCGGTGATCATTTTTTGGTACCCTGGATGTCCTGCATAGTGGCTGATGTGAAACTCATCCAACACCAGATTTCTAAGACTATCCTTATTAGGTACATACATCCTCTTATTATAGTACAGCATACCAGCGTCATCCAATTCATATCCTTGTTGATTTTTCCCGCTGGAAGATTGTTGCACCTGCTGTTTTATTTGCTGGTATTCAGCGTCTTGATCTGCTGCTATTTTTATCATTTCAATCAAAGGATTCCTCCATTTACTGGACGAAATTTCATACAAACATTGCACCTTCCGACTTAATGCGTCGACCACACGGTTCTCCTTCCCTTTCAAGTGCTTTATTTCGAAATCAAATCCACTTAAAAAAATCTGCCCAACGGGCTTGCCTCGGATTTAAGGTAGGTTGGCTGAAATAATTTGTCAAACTGTGGTGATCCGTTAGCAAAAAAAAATTTCTCCCCATGAGATAATGCCGCCACATATTTAGTGCGTGTATGACGGCTGCCAATTCTAAATCGTATGGAGAATATTTCTGCTCATGCTCCTTTAGCTTTCTTGATTCATACGCGATCACTCTTCCTTCTTGCATCAATACACCGCCCACACCTTCTTTACTCGCATCAGTACATACCACGTAGTCCTTATTAGGATCAGCTATACTCAAGATGGGTGCGGTGGTGAGTAAATGTTTAAGTTGCTCAAAACTCCGCTGACACTCTGAGGTCCATTTGAATACCCTTCCTTTTTTCTGTAATGAGGTGATAGGGTATGCTACCCTTGAAAAACCTTCCACGAATCTTCTATAATAACCAGCTAGCCCCATAAAGGACCTGATGTCTGCCACATCCTTTGGTACGGGCCATTCCATTATAGTCCTTATCTTTTCTGGGTCCACTGCAATCCCTTCCTTTGTGATTATATGGCCTACGTACGGTATTTCCTCCTTAAAGAAATCACACTTTCTGAACTTAGCATACAACTGGTGTTCTCGAAGAGTTTGTAACACCAACCTAAGATGCTCCTCATGCTCCTCCTTAGAACGGGAGTAAATCAGAATATCATCAATAAATATTAGCACAAATTTATCCAAAAACCCATGAAACACGCTGTTCATTAAACACATAAAGGTGGCGGGTGCATTGGTCAACCCAAAAGGTAGCACTACAAACTCGTAGTGTCCATACCGTGTCCTGAAAGTTGTTTTAGCAATATCTTCCTCTTTAATTCTAATCTGGTGGTAACCTGATCGCAAATCGATCTTAGAGAATACTGTTGCACCCTTCACTTGATCAAAAAGTTCATCAATCTGAGGTAAAGGATATTTATTTTTGATCGTGAGCTTGTTCAGCTGACGATAATCTATACACATTCGAAGAGTTCCACCTTTTTTCTTGACAAATAACACTGGGGCTCCCCACGGTGATACACTGGGGCGAATATAATTCTTGTCTAGTAGCTCTCACAGTTGTATTTTTAATTCTGTCAATTCAGGTACGCTCATTCGATAAGGTGCCCTCGACACTGGTGCTGCCCCCGGTGTCAATTCGATGGTAAAGTCTATATCTCTTTTAGGTGGCAGTCTGGGTATCTCCTCTGGAAAAACATCCGCAAATTCTTGTATTACGGGAATGTTTTCCAGTGTGGCTGCTTTATCTTTTGAATTTGCATAACCTACCTGAATGGCATAAATTTGACATCTTTTCTTGATACATTTAGCTAGTTGGGATGCAGTGATTGGCCGGAGCTGCACGGGGTGCTTAATCCCTTGCATTTCCTGTTTTACTCCAAAGTCATCTTTGTAATAGATGGTTTTTGTTTTGCAGTTTACTAGTGACCATTGTTTCTCTAGCCAATCCATCCCAATCAGAATGTCATATGAGCCCAAAGCGAGTACATTCAGATCTGCTACTACTGGCTGTCCTGCTATGGTTAAAGAGCAATTATTAATTTTTTCCAAGACCCGTCTCTTGGCCCCGTAGCTAGCTGTACCAGCCATGGATTCTTGAATTTTTCAGATTGTAACTTACACTGTTCTACTATCTTTGGGCTAATATAACTTAAAGTAGCTCCTGGGTCAATTAGTACAACTATAGAAAGATTCGAAATTTTACCTTCAAATTCCACCATAGTCGGCTGGTATTCCGCTTGGTGGTCATCCAAGGTCGCGTTAATCCTTGGTACGCTATGTCCCACATCACCAATAGTCGATGCTTCATGAATCTGAGATATCTGATCAGTACCCTTTCGCTGCGGGCAGTTTTTGACATAGTGTGGTCCTCCACAGCCCCAGCACTGAACTGGAGGTCTGGCCATTCCTTTGCCCTCCAGCCTAACAGGCTGCTCACTCACTCTAGACTCACTGATTGGCTTAGCCCTAAGTAACCCTCTTGATATAGTTCTGTTGTTCTGCCCTTTGCCAGCTCCCCTACTTCCATTGCTGCGACTTCCTTTACTATTCCCAACTGTTTTGTTACCTCTTCTTTCATTCCATCTTTTATTTGGAGCATCTCCTTTCTGTTTATTCTGCTGGTAACAGATTCTAGCCTTGCGGATAGCTTCATCCATCGTCCTAGGATTGTAAAACTCGATCCTTTCTCTTATATATAGAGGTAAACTACTAACAAATCTTTGCACCTTGGCTTTCTCTTCCTTAATATAGGGCACATAGCGAAGCAGGGAGGTAAAACGGTTGATAAACTCATCCATAGTCTGCTGTCCCAACCATAAATCATGGAATTCCCTTGCTTTTTCATCATAGAAGCGCTCAGTCAGATATCTTTCTTTGAAGTATTTCTGAAACTTCTCCCATGTTATGGTCCGTTCGCTTACCCCCTTGACGATCTTAACTTCCTCCCACCACAGGGTTGCTTTACCTTGTAACTGGAAGATGGCCAATCGTGCCTTCAGATTGTGGTCATATTCATACAACTAGAAATATTTGTTCATGTTAATTAACCATGCTTCAGCCGCTTCTTCCTGTTCCCCATCAAAATGTGGGGGTTTAATTTTTCGAAATTCTCCCTGCAGCTCCACTCTCTGACGTTTTGAAGTCTGCTGTTCGAATACATTATCAGAATGGTCCTCCCTTTCTTCTGATTTTTCAGGTTTAGTTTGATAGTTTCGTTCTTCTGTCATCCTCTGCTGTTCCACACTGGGATTAGCTAGTGGTGGGTTCTGCCTATCCGACAAACTCTTCAGAATTCTTTCTTGTTCCACCGTCAGTCGTGCATTATCCTCTCGTAATCGTGCCATCTCATTCTTCAGTTCCTGAACCGTCTCTAGTATTGCAAGGTTTGTGCTACGTGTCTCCTCGGCAAGCTGTACCCACAGCTCTGGGTTGTCCCGAGGATTTGCTGCAGGTTCTTGACCTGCCATCGATCTATGCAAAGCGCTACCAGCTCTCTGCATATTCACTGTTTTTCTCTCTATTACCTATTTTCGGTTATTTCCCTGTGTCTCACCCCTAAAAATGGAACAAGAAAAGGAGTTATTTTAATTAGTTCTCCATCTTACAGACATATGAGATGGTTATCTGTACATTTTTAAACATGCTGTTCCAGAGGCCACAGTATTGTAACCATGCTCTAATACCAATTTGTCACGATCCTATACATAAAAGTAATTTTTTTTTTATGGTAAAACTTATGATAACCTTTACATATCATCTTTAACATAAACTGGTTGTCGCACATAGTATGTTATTACATATAGCTATTCGGAATTGATAACAACTTGGATATATTTCATTTCCATGTCAAACTATATAATTATTTGATTCACGGTTCGGCTCATTTGCATGGTTTACATGTGTATTTATTTGTCAACCAGAATGTATGCCGGCATATCGTTTGCGACCGGAGTAACATTTCCGTCGATGAGTTTTTGGTTGCTATTAAATTCCATGGGCAGCTGTTTAATGCCCCCAGCACAGCTGTCCTGGCTCACCTGCTTGGCCATGTGAACACGCCGTTCTTCGTACCCTCGTCCCTCACGCCTTTGGTTCCCGCTCCTTTTCTATGGTGTAGATCTATCGACTCAGATCTGAGGGCGGAGATCCGTCTGAGGGTTTTAGAACTCTTCATAAACACTCGGAGTTTCCCTCGCGGCTCATTTGGTTCTGGAATAGCTTCCGGATTCTGCTTGTCTCTTCGCACATTGGACTTGTTTTCATTTTCGCCTCCTCCAGGGCTTCATCTGCAACTCAGGGGTTTCATGCTCAATTTCCCAGAGTTAATCCATGCAGGTAATGTTTTTTTTTTTAGAAATTAGCCTATAGTTTCGCCATTATGTTATTTTTCCTTACGGGTTTCACTGCTAGTTCTGCGTGCGTTTCTTTTAACAGTTTTTCTCTTGTCTTTTGGGTGTATGAAGGTAAGGATTATGGCGATGCAAGCTTCCTGCTTGCGGGTTGACGGGCCTTCAGTGTTCCGACCTCCTTCGCTGCGTGCCAGGTATGCAAATCGGCCCATAAGCTCCTGATGCGATGATTGGGGTTTCCCTTATTGTGCCTGAGTTGGCTGTGTGATTCATACATCCTTGATTTTGTTTACTGGCTTCCAGATTTCTATAATCTGATCGAGGATTCCTAGGACAGGGTCCTCATGGTTTTGCATTTGTTTTTGTATTCTCAAGTTCGTGTTCTCGGCTTACCCTGTTGGGTTGTGAGGAACAGTCGGTTCCCTTGCACGAGATATGCCTTAGCTTTTTACAGCAGTTGAATTATCTTTGAAGGAAAACTTGTTTTTTTCTATGAATAGTCAACCAAATGTAATTGTTTATGTATAAATGATAAGGGCTACTGCTGAACTGGTCGCGAAATATGGACCACTCTGTTCAAAGGGTATTTTGTTTACATCTCCGATGAATATATTTTGTTATACTTCCAGTTTCGTCGTTTCCTGGAATAGACACTTGCTCTGTAAATGTTTGCTTTAATTCTGGTTTTTCTTGGATGGGTTTAATAGCAAGCTAATTGTGCTTCAGAGTGCTTGACCTGATATTCAATGGACTTGCCATTCTGAATCGGTTAAACGTTTAATCTTGTCCCTGTTATTTGTTATAATCTCACGGTTCCATGCTACAGGAGTTTGCCATTGTCTTTAAGAATAATAGGAAAGCTTTTATCACGGTTTCATGCTATAGCAGTTTGCCATTGTCTTTAAGAAGAATAGGAAAGTTATTATCTGCTTGCTGCTCGGATTTTATTTAGTGCTCCTTTTTAAGCTGATAAGGAATTCTGTTCTTTTCCGGCATATGGGTTCTTACTGTTGACATGAATTAATTGTAATGAAAGTATTATGGTCATTACTAAGTTTATGTGTTTAGTTGGTTTGAATATATATATGTGTATATACTCCCGCTGTCGTATCCACAACCACGACTATGGTGATTTATGCGGTCGCATTTTCGTTGTCCATTGAATGGAATACTATAGAATCTGGTTCTGGTTCATATTCTTCTTGAACCCTCTCTTAAGGTTATTCGTTCTCGTAATAATTACCTCTGTCTGTATTTTTTAGTTATATGTAATTGTTTTACAGTTTTAAGCAGACTGTCTCGTGTTGTCATAGTCTCATATGGTTTCTAGACACTAAACTATGTTCACACCGTAATGTTAAGATGATTCGTCCAGCGGATTTTCATACTTCAGTTCTGATAACCCCAGCTTGAAGTCTAATATAGCTCGAGGCCTGTTACATTTCTTCCTTTTAATGATGGATAGACTCAAGTTATTTAAAGATAACTTAATCATTCTCTTTATGTTTGTAAATGCATTAACTGTTCGGAAAACCTACACAATACTTTTTGGCCTCCGACTTATTGTTTATATATATTTTTTTTTGAAGCTACCAATAGCATGTCAACATCAGGTTTTCCCTTCAACAGTCATCTAATTATAAATCGGTAATATTTGCCTGAACCAGGTATATTACAGCAAACATAATATTGATATAAGATTTTATAATTTAATTGGTCTTCACCGCCAAACTACTGTGATTTTAGCTAACAGTATTATCTAGAATCACTTTTGAACTAATTTTCTTCAAAGACTGTTACATACATAATTCGCCAGATTTGTATTTATGCTTCAGAAGTTCACCTGTAATCCATGTTTGCTCTTGTCCACCCAACCACGAGATCCATCGCCAAGACTGGAATCTCCCCCCGAGCTATCTTGCAGGCCTACAGCCCTCAACAAGATACATGCAACTTGTGCCTGGTTATCTGGTCCTTACCAGACTTAACCAGCTTTCTTTTTTTTTGTTTTTCTCTCCTTTTCTCTGTCACTACAGCACAAAATTTTTGTCTCTACCCCTCTTTTCCCTTGGAGGTCTCTCCAGTTAGGGAGGGTAGTTTCATGCAGTTTTCATAACTGATTTCCTCTTCACATCTTCCTTTTAGAGGTTGCTAGCATTTCAAGAAGTATATATTTCTTTTCAATATATATTTAACTCACAATAAAATAATATGATTAGAGTTTAAAAAAAAAAAGAGTCTTTCAATTCTATCTTTTACTACAGTAAAAGGTTATAAATTGCATAGGGTTTAGGGTTAAGAGTCTAGGGTTCATAATACTTTAGTAAATCCTCTTAATAAACACTCAAATAAAAGTTAGAATTTTTTTTAAGATGTTATAAAATGCTTAGTGTTTATGGTTTGGGGTTTGCTGCTTAGAGTTTATGGTTTAGGGTTTATAACACTTTAGTAAATGATTTTAATAAACACTTAAATAGAATTTACAATATTTTTTTTAAACGTTATAAAATTATTAGGGTTTAGGGTTTAGGGTTTAGGGTTTAGAGTTCAGGGTTTATGGTTTCAGTTTTAGAGTTTTGGGTTTAGAGTTTAGGGTTTGTGGTTTACAGTTTAGGGTTTAGGGTTTAATGTCAATGGTTTGGGGTTTAGGGTTTAAGGTTTATGGTTTGGGGTTTCAGGTTTAGAGGTTAGGGTTTAGGGTTTATAAGACTTTAGTAAATGATTTTAATAAAGACTTAAATAAAGGTTTCAAAATACTTTTTAAAATGTTATAAAATGATTAGAGTTTACGGTTTAGGGTTTGGGATTTAAGTTTTAGGGCTTAGGGCATAGGGTTTAAGGTTTGGGGTTTGGGTTTAGGTTTAGCTTTTAGTGTTTAGGATCTACAACATTTTAGTAAATGATTTTAATAAACACTTAAATAAATGTTACAAAACAATTTTTAAAATGTTATAAAATGGTTAGGGTCTAGGGTTTATAGTTGAGGGTTTAGTGTTTGGGGTTTGGGGTTTAGGGTTTAGGGTTTACGTTTTAGGGTTTAGGGTTTATGTTTTCATGTTTAAGGTTTAGGATTTTGAGTTTATGGTTTAGGGTTTATAACACTTTAGTAAATTCTTTTAATAAACACTTAAATAAAAGTTACAAAATTCTTCATAAACTCTTATAATATTCTGAGGGTTTGTGGTTTAGGGTTTAGGGTTTGGGGATTAGGGTTTTGGGTTTAGGTTTTGGGGCTTAGGTTTTAGGGTGTATGGTTTAAGGTTTATAATGATTTAGTAAATTCTTTTAATAAACACTTAAATAAAATTTACAAAACACTTTTAAAAATGTTACAAAATGCTTAGGGTTTAGGGTTTAGTTTATAGGTTTTAGCGTTTATTATTTAGGGTGTAGGATTTAGGGTTTATAACACTTTAGTAAATTATTTTAATAAACATTTAAATAAAATTTACAAAACTCTTGTTAAAATGTTATAAAATTCTTATGGTTTAGGGTTTAGGGTTATAACTCTTTATTAAATTGTTTTAATAAACACTCAACAAAGTTACAAAAATGTATTTTAAAATGTTATAAAATTCTTAGTATTTAGAGCTAGGGTTTTTGGTTTAGGGTTTAGGATTTATAACACTTTGATAAATTCATTTAATAAGAACATATAAAAAAGTTACAAAACGCTTGTTAAAATGTTATAAAGTGCTTAGGCTTTAGGGTTTAGGTTTTAAAATTCTATAAAATGTTCATGGTTTAGGGTTTAGGGTTTATAACACTTTAATAAATGCTTTTAATAAACACTTTAAAAAAGTAAGAAAATGCTCGTTAAAATGTTATAAAATATTTAGGGTTTAGAGTTTAGGCTTTATGGTTAAAGGTTTTGCGTTTAAAATGTTATAAAATGATTATGGTTTAGGATTTAGGGTTTATAACATTTTAGTAAATGCTTTTAATAAACACTTCAAAAAAAGTTACAAAAATCTTGTTAAAATGTAAATGAATGCTTGGGTTTAGGTTTAGGGTTTAAAATGTTATCATATGCTTAAGGTTTAGGGTTTAGCATTCACAAGTCTTTAGTAAATTCTTTTTATAAACACTTTAAAAAAATTACAAAACACTTTTTAAAATGTTATAAAATGTTGACGGTTTAGGGTTTAAAATGTTACAAAATGCTTAGCGTTTACAGTTTAGGGTTTAGGGTTTATAAAACTTTAGTAAATCCTTTTAATAAACACTTAGAAAAAGTTAAAAAACGCTTTCTAAAAAGTTATAAAATGCTTAGGGTTTAGGTTTGAGGGACACTTTAGTAAATTCTTTTAATAAACAATTTAAAAAAAAAAGTTACAAAACTCTTGTTAAAATTTTATAAAATTCTTTGGGTGTAGGTTTTAGGGTTTAAGGTTTATAACAATTTAGTAAAATCTTTTAATAAACACTTAAAAGAAGTTACAAAACACTTATTAAAATGTATAAAATGTTTAAGGTTTAGGGTTCTAAAATATTGTAAAACACTTGCTAAATTGTAATAAAATGCTAAGGGTTGAGGGTTTATAACAATTTACTAAATTCTTTAAATAAACACTTAAAAAAAGTTACAAAGGCTTGTTAAAATGTTATAAAATACTTCGGGTTTAGGGTTTGGGGTTTAAAATGTTATAAAGTTCTTATGGTTTAGGGTTTAGGGTTTAGGTTGGGGGTGTGGGTATTAGGGTTTAGGGTTTATCGTATATAATTCTTTAATAAATTCTTTTAATAAACACTTATAAAAGAGTTTAGAAATGGCTTTTAGGGTTTAGGGGTTTAGGGTTTTTTATGGTTTATAATTTTTTTAGGGTTTTTAAGGTTTAGGGTTTGTGGTTTAATGTTAAGGGTTTAGGGATTAGGGGTTTAGGGTTTATAGCACATTAGTAAATGGTTTTGTAAACACTTAAATAAAAGTTACAAAACACTTTTTAAAATGTTATAAAATCCTTAGGTTTTAGGGTTTGGGGTTTAGGGCTTAGTGTTTAGAGTCTATGTTTTGGAGTTTTAGGGTTTAGAGTATACAAGAACTTAGTAAATGCTTTCAAGATTTACGCTTTAGAGTTTATAAGACCTAAGTAAATGATTTTAGGGTTTATCATTTTAGGCTTTAAGAATTAGGATATAGGGTTTTGGGTTTGGGGTTTAGGGTTTAGGTTTTATAACACTTTAGTAAATTCTTTTAATACACACTTAAATAAAAGCTACAAAACACTTTCTTAAATGCTATAAAATTCTCGGTGTTTAGGGTTTACCATTTCGGGTTTACAATTTGGTGTTTACGATTTCAGATTTAGGGTTTCGAGATTAGGGTTTAGGTTTTAGGGCTTATGGTTTAGGGTTTATGGTTTAGGATTTATACCACTAAAGTTACAAAATGATTTTTAAAATAAAGTTAAAAAAATTATCGTTTAAGGTTTAGGGTTTAAAATAAGTAAAAGATATCTACCCTACAATTCTCTGTCTCACAAAAACAAGTGATATGAACTCGCTAGAAGGGAAGAAACCCTTGTTCAATTGTGTTTCACCTTTGACTAACTATGGCTAGGGTAGAGATCTTTTACAAGCCATCTCCACCCTCTAAATTATGTGTCCAACATGATGTTGTAGCATCACTTCCTATGGCCTAAATAGAGATCCAAACACCACACAAACGTAGCACAAAAAATCATCCAAACTTGCCTTAGAGCTTTGGCCTTTTCCATCAAGGATATCCACACCCAAACATAAGAGAAACTCCTCAACATCTCGTGCCAAAGTCATCCTCCTTGTTAGCTTGTGATCTGCCTCAAGTTCATTATCTATCTCAAAGGAATACCTAATTTAATTTGCACTTTGAATGTGTTCTTAACCTCCAACACTTAACTTTTATTTTTATGCACACATGTGGCTCCATGTATTTTTCCTTGGAGCATACTTTAGCACATGCTGACATTTCTAGCTAGACAAATTATCCACCAACCACATATAAAAATTAATATCTCTTATTAGAGACCGCTATTTTGTGTGACTTTCACTACCCTTTTTTCCTCTAGGTGTCCTATAATACCTTGAAGTGTCAAATTAGTCAAAGTCAAATTGTTTGTTTCCCAACTCATTTAGGGCCAAAACCCCAAGCTCGGGTTCCAATCCCACATTGCGTTGGTTGTGCTTCTTCCTCCAAACACCAATTTCTAGGGCTTCAATTACTTACCAAGCTACTAAATCTCAACAAACTCTTTAAATATAGATCCATAAGATATTTCCTATTAGACTACAATTGACTGTATGTTCATAGAAATAATTCAATAGGCTAACAAAATATTCCAATTCCACCATAAGCTTGAGAAGGACAAGGGGATATAGTTTACCCTTTTCAGACATTGGAAAATAAGAAGAAAGGAAATAAAAATTATACACGAGGCCATTTAAATTCTACATATAAGTACCTATCATGGATTCTTCTAAGAATATTACAAGTTAAGATTCACAATGTTCGAAACTGATTCAAACATGAACACATAATACCAATTGACAAGAAATTTTGATGGGTATTTAACTAGAAGGCCAAAAATACCTAAAAAATTTAGTCTCCATTCCCTGAGAGGTGTTGGAGAATACCCAATTAAAGGGTTAAATAGCAAAGAAGCATAGAATTACAATAATTTCTAGCATCATATATTGGAGGAGAGGAAGCTAGGTCCTTGTCCTCTCCTCCTAGTTTTTTTTTTAGGCTTCTTATTTAGATTTATTTTGTTTGTTTGTTTATATATGTAGGTATTGGTGTCATGGAAAATTTTAGGGGCTAATGTTCGCCCAGTGGGCTAATTTTCCATGATTTGTCCATAAAAAATATTCGCCAAATTCCAATTTTATAAAAGAAGATTCGCCTAAATTTTAGAATATAAAATTATTTTACCTTAAAAATCGCCAACATTATATAGAGACTATATATAAAATCATTATAAATTTGAATAATTTTACAAGTATATCAATAAATATTTTATAGTTTGCATATTATGGATTAGTGAGATTCGCCATGCTTTGAAACTTCAAGAAAATTTTCCATCCTTAAAATTTTCCTTGATTGGTGTCCTTTTTATTTTATTTGTTGTTGATTTATTCTTCATTATAGTTTATTTTCTTGATCCTTCTTGTTTTCTATGTATTTTATTATCCTATTTGTTCTTAACTCTTTTAGTATTTTTGTTATTTGTTTAATGAGCCTCAGCCCCATGATTTATTGTTCACCCTATTTTATTTATTGATTACTTTTCTTTGTATATATATATATATATATATATATATATATATATATATATATTTCTTTTGACTTTTGCATATTTTTGCTTTATTTTATTTATTACAGGATCTTCCCTTGACTAGGGTCTTCACTCCTTTTTATAATTTTTTACTTCCCTCCTTGTGTAGAGTTTGACTATTTTTAAAATAAATTAATTTAAATATTATTTTTCAAGAACTAGTTGTTTAATATATGGGTTACTTATCAATATTTGTTTTCAATAAATTAATAAACTAATATCATTATTTGAATATTATTTTTCGAAAACTAGTAATATTTGGCTTTTAATAAATTATTTTAAATTTTATTTTTCAAAAACTAGTAATATTTTGTTTTAATAAATTACTTTCAATATCATTTTTCGAAAATTAGCCATTTAATATAGATGATACTTATGAATAGTTGTTAATAAATTAATAAACTAGTCGTTAGTTATTAATATCATTATTTAAAAATTACTTTTCAAAAACTAGTCATTTAATATAGTCGTTAATAATATTTTTTTTATATATTAATAAATTGATATCATAATCTTATTTTATTGTTCAAATATAGTCGTTACTTGAAATTATGTCACTACATTTCTCTCTATTTAAGCCTCTTCCATGGCCTTCCTCTTCATATGGTCCTGATGATGAACCACAATTGTTGGTTCAAAACACGTCGACCAATTTTTTCTCTTATGTGATTTCTACTGAAAGACTTTGCTAAATTAAATTGATGTGACTATCTCGACATAATATATGGGGAAATTTATGCATCATTTTGTATTTTTTGATTGGATTTTAAAGAGAATATAATATAAAGTAATACTTTGTTGGTTCTATGCTACATCTTTTCTCTTCTTCCATTACTATGTTCCTTATCTTCATGTGATTTCTTGTTTTCCTTTATACTAGTAACCAATGGTCATTGTCTAGTACATTACAACAACTTTATATCAATTTTTTTGGAATATTGTACTAAAATATAAAATATTGTAAAATATTTGTGGATCTTTCAATGAATAGTAAAATGCTATAAAATATTAGCGAATCATTCACTTAATTATAAAATCTTGTAAATTATTGGTGAATCCCTCATTTAATCTTTACATGAAGTTACTTTACCTTCTTATACGTTGATTCTGTAATAGAAAAATAGTTATCCATTTACTTCGCTTCAAATAAACCAACATCTTTAGGATTTTGTGGCTCGTCACCATCTATAAATTTTCAACTCCTTGGTGTCTAACTATTATAGTAACTATTGTGTTTCCTTCTTCAATCAAAACTCTAATAATTATCGATCAATACACAATTTTTTGAAATTACAAAAAATGTGCAATGATATTGACTAAAAGAAAAAATATATAATGAAAATTAATTTCCTATAAGATAAAAAAAATCAATTAACACAAACTCATATAAATCCACAATTTTCTAGTTCAAAAATATAGCCCACGAAGAAAAATTTTCATTGCTTAGTATAACATGTTACAAAATAAGTATCATCATAGGATTTCCACTTCAAAAGTGATAATACACTAAACAATGTCTCATCCTTCACTAATTGCATGTATTTCTCCTTTGGCCTTTCCCTGAAAAGTATAATTTCATTAAAAGAATGTTGTTCCCATGATAATAGATCCCCTTAAATGAACATATAAGGAGCTAGAGCATAGGTAATTTTTCCATAAAAATATCCAAGTAGAACATATTTCCCTTTCCTAATAAATATTTTGAAATAAAATACAAGATAGAGAGTGTATTCTCTAAAAAGTGAAGAAGCTTAGGTCATGCCAAAAAGTGAACTGTAAATTAATTTTTTTCCTTAAACCATTAGATATATAAAAAATTAATATTAATTACACAAAATATGTGGAATACTTAAAGAATAGAAAAAGCCATATATCATTCCTAATATCCTATGTTTCTAAAGTAAACAACAAAAAATAATAACATAAGGCTTCTTAATAAGGAAACAATGCTAATTTTAACACACCACTTTTTAAATCAATGATAATCAGATGAAACAAGTCATTCCCAAGCAAATGGTTCATTGGACAATAAAACAAGAAATATAAGTGTTTAAGGTACTAATGGAATTTTTAAATGAAATAAACACAAAATTTTAATATTTAAAAATGCTTCAAATTGTTTTCCAAGGTACCAGATCTAAATGTTAAAGAAATTTCATGTACTTTAATGACTATATTTGTGCATGGAGGAAATATTCCTAAATGTATTACTTATCATTTAATAGTAGGATATTATGTATGTGAAGAGATATGTTCTCGATTCATGAGACTGTAGCTTTCATTTCCAACTTTCGAGAAGAGAGTGACAATTTAATATTTGAACTTAAGTCATGAATCTTAAATTAACTTGCATATCTCCACCTCCACCTCCATCTCCTCCTCCTCTTGCTCCACCTCCACCACCACCTCCACCTCCACCTCCACCTCCTCGATCTCAACCTCCACCTCCAACTCCTCCTCCTCCTCCAAACCCACCAACTCCTCCTCTGCTCTACCTCCACCTCCACCACCTTCTCCTCCTCCTCCACCACCTCCAGATCCCCCACCAACTTATCCGCCACCAACTCCTCTCCACCACATTCTCCTCATAATATTTCTCCTCATCCACCTCCACCTCTTCATCTGCCACCTCCTCTTCCCCAACCTCCACCTCCGCCTCCACCTCCAACTCCTCCACTGGCTCCGCCTCCTCCACCACCACCAACTTGACCACCAGCTCATCCTCTTCCTCCACCTCCATCACCACCTCTTCTACCTCCACATCCACCTCTACCTTCACCTCCTCTACCTTGTCCTCCACACCCTCCTCCACATCCACCACCACCTCAACCTTCACCTCCTCCACCACCTCCTCGTCCTCCTCCTCTGCTTCCTTCTCCTCCTCCTCCTCGACTTTTCCTCCACCTCGACCTACTCCTTCTCCCCCTCCACCTCCCACTCCTCCTCCTCCACATCCTCATCCACCACCTCCACCTCCTCCACATCCACATCCTCCACCTCCACCTATATCTCCACCACCTGCTACTGCACCTCCACCTCCACCACCGCAACCTCCACTCCCTCATCCACCACCTCCTCCTCCTCCTCCAACTCCTCCACCTCCACAACCTCCTCTTCCACCTCTACTTTCTCCTCCCACATCCGCACATCCACCTCCTCCTTCGACACCTCCACCACCTTTGCCTCCCCCTTTGCTTCCTCTTCCGCCTCTACCTCCTCCTCCACCACCACCACCTCCTCCTCCTCCACCTCCTCCACCTCCACCACCAACTCCTCTACTTCCACCTCAACCTCCACCTTCAACTCCTCCGCCTCCTTTTCCACCTATACCTCTACCTCCACTGCCTTTGCCTCCCCTCCCCTTGCCCTTCTCCTCAACCACCTCCACCTACACCCTCACCTCCTCACTGTCCACCCCCTCCTCCTCCACCTCAAGCTTCACCTCCTCCTCCTCCTCCTCCTCCTCCTCCAACACCTCCACCTTCACCTCTTCCTTCACCTCGTCCTCCACCTCCTCCCTGTCCTCCACCTCATCCTCTGAGTCCTTCACCTACACCTCCTCCTCAACTTCCACCTCCTCTTCCTCCACCTCATTCTTCCAGTCCTTCACCTACAACTCCTCTTCAACTTCCACCTCCTCTTCCTCCACCTCCACCTCGATCACCACCACCACCACCTCCTCCTCCTCCTCCTCCTCCACCTCCTCCACAACCTCCTCCTCCACCTCCACCTCCACCAACACCTCCTCCACCACCTCCTCATCCACCTCATCCTCCTCCTCCTCCTCCTCTCATCCTCCTCCTCCACCTCTGCCTCTTCCTCATCCTCCACCAAAACCACCACCACCTCCTTCTAAACCTCCTCCTCCTTCACCACCTCGAGCTACTCCACCACCTCTACCTCCTCCTCCACCACCACCTCAACCACCACCACCTACTCCACCAACACCACCACCTCCTCCACCTCCACCTCCTACTCCACCACCTCCTCCTCATACTCCACCACCACCTCCACCTCCACAACCTCCTCCTCCTCCTCCACCTCCACCTCTTCCTTTACCTCCACCTCTGCCTCCACCTTAGCCTCGTCACAAAACCTAAAAAAAATCAAAATTGCGTATCATTTCATTCTCTTTATTTATAATACTTCATAACATATCATTATGTTTATTTACAATATTTATTGATTCATTCTTTAGAGTGATAATTCAGATATTAATATATATATGATAATATAAAAATAACATGTCTAGAAATTTATAATATAAATTAGTAATTATAAAAACAACAATTTAATTAAAAATAAATTGTAAAAAGTATATAAATAGTATCAAAAGTTGTTGACAAAAATCACACCCAATTCAATATTTATTTTTATTGTCCAAAACTATTTAAAATCAATAAATTATCAATATAAAATATTTTAAAAATAAGATAAAAAATAAGATAAACAAAACGTAAAATTACAATAGACATAAATTCTGATAAAATACACACACAACACAACAAAACTTCATAAAATCTCCACTGGTAATAAGCATATGTTATGGTTTCTATTTTCCTCACGGAAGCCCCTGCGGCTTGAGCTAACAGTTTTAGTTTACATATATAATATATTTTTTTTCAAGAACTTGTGCTATTGCATTTATATGCTGAAAATTCTGATTTTCCAGAAACTAATAATTTACTTTCTTGATAATCACTCCAATGCTTGGAAATAAGAAATTAACCACATCAAGAAATTTTAAAACACAAAAGAAGATCAAATAGTTGATGAAAACCTGTATGGATTCATGAAGCAATTTGACAGCTTCCATGGGATCTTCCTCTCCGGTAGACTTCATACAAATCTTCAATAATTGCTTCAGAGAAATGGAGTAATGCAGAAATCCAAAATTTTTATTAGAAAAATCGATCCACACGATAACGTCCTTCATAGATATGTTCAGATGCAGTGGTCTCTCGATTCCACACGATAACGTCCTTCATAGATATGTTCAGATGCAGTGGTCTCTCGCATATTTATTCCTCTTGCCAACGGTTGTCATGGATCACCATGTGTCGCACATGGTATTGCGCGAGTATAACCACTCGCCACCCTTGCAAAAAGCACAACAAAAATGTGGATCGAACACGACCTTCATATATTTTGTGACTTATTTTCTCTAATCGGCACATCTTGAAACAATTGGGAGAGATTGCTTCATACAAGAAATTTTAGTGGTAGTATGAGCCCTGCACGAGCGATTGTAATGGCTGTGTCACTCACAATCCTTCACTTTTTCTCTTTTCTTTTCTCTCCAGGGTCTTGACTTTGTCATAACGGCAAGCTCATTAGCTTTTTCACTTTCCTCCTGTCCTTAAATATTTGCTTTTCTGAGTTTTATTTTATTTTGTGTTAAATCTTTTGACTTTGTCATAAGGGCAAGCTCATTAGCTTTTTCACTTTCTTGTCTTTAAATCTTTGCTTTTCTAAGTTTTTTCGCTTTATTATAAACAGGGTCACCTGTTTTTGTTTTTTTCTTATCTTTGTTTTTGTTTCTTTATTTTTTTATTTTGCTTTCTAATTTATTTTTCTTTTTGCTTAGAATATTTCTAGAGTTTTGAGCTTTTTTGCTTCAGTTGTTTTATTGGAGTGTTGTTGTTTTGTTGATATTTTTTTGTTTTTTTTTTTTTTTTAATAGTTGTTTTGGCTTTTATTTATTTATGATAATATAATTTTTATTTATTTAATATATATTTATTCATTTTAAAGGTAGATATATCACATAAATTTTATTTATTGAATAAATATTTTATTATTTTATGTTTTTTTTTAAATTATTTTTAATTTCAATTAGTCAAATATTAAGAAAATAAATAAAATATATTTTTCAAATATATAAAAAAAAACTACAACTTACCATAGAAGTATTATTATTTTTTAACTAGCATATTAATAGGCGTCTCCTTAATTTTAAATTTTATGCCAATGGGGCCCTCTTATTGGAATTGGCAGTGTTAATCATTTTTTAATTAACTATTTTGAGATTATGGTTTAAATTGAAATATAACAACATATCCTCGTGGTCCCCAACACATCAACAAATGAAATTGTAAATATCTAAATAAGGTGTTTCAACTTTGCTTAAAATAGATCTTTACCAAATGATAATTAAAAATTTACCATGCCTATGAAAGTGCATTAAATCATTTATACCTTAATAGATATTTTTAGTTTTTGATTTAAATATAATGTACAATATATATATTGAATTGTGAGATAATATTTTTTTCTTATCACATAGATTGTATTGTATTGTGTGACTAGCCATGGTTGGCCATATTTCGAGGAGAATCGATAAAGGTAATGAAAGCATTTGCATTGAAGTAATTATTATCTTGCCAATTTTCTACATTATGAGGGTGAGACATGGACATATGGATGACCCATGTGCATTTTCAATAGTAGCTTCTATTCTCTCTTTTTATTTCATTATTTTTTTTATGTGATTGCCCATTCTCTTAAGAATTCCATAATCTTAATGGGCTTGTGAGAATAACACTGTAATTTGGTTAAATATAAAATTTAATAAAAATTAAAGTTTAGACAAATTAAATTAATTAATTTAAACTATCACAAAAAAATAAACTGTATAAATGAAATCAAAACTTTAGCCATTGATCAATATTAACAAAAGTTCTTATAGTTTTCCCAAAATGAAGAACATTTGTTATTATATTAGATGGCTTGAACATCTGACTAATTAAGGTTATATTATGCTTTAATTTAATTATCACACAACATTCACAATTAACCTCAGTTCATTTTTTTATTGAATATCTAAATATTAGTGAATTTTGTATTTTTCAAACTCTATACATATTTTATAAAATTTAGTTTATATTAAAAATGTATGTTTTATACTATTATTAATATGTATTTTTAATTACAAATAGAAATGTTAAAACTACATGTAACAATGATCTTATGTTTTTTCCAAATGGTTCTTGTTGAAGTTTGTTATGAGAATTTAGCCAATGTACTCTACAACTCTTTTTGAAAAATTGTGATGCAATAGAATTGCAATGCATAAAAATAGTGAAAGAATAGCTCTCATAGTGCATGAAGGAGTTTCAAATCTAGGTTTTGAGTTTTAGATTGAGGTGAAGTTTCCTATGAGAATTTAGCCAATGTACCCTACAACTCTTCTTGCAAAATTGTAATGTAATAGAATTGAAGTGCAATCCACCTATTAATGAATAACTAACATAGTGCACGAATGAGTTTCAAATTGTGGTTTTGACATTTAAATTAAGGTTTAATTAAAAATAGCCAAATGAGTTTCAAATTTAGGGTTTTAGTTTTAAATTAAGATTTAATTAAAAATAACAAGGGTGCATACTTATCTTATAAAGGTGGAAGTAAAAAACTCTTTGTTGTGAGTGATTGAAGATCCATTCATCATAAATTTCCTTTGATCATTTCAAATACAAAATATCATGAAAAGTACACACCCTTAGCTTTGATGATTGCCATCAATACAATCTCATAGAGTCTCACAACATGTGAAATTTCAATGGGCTTCAACTTTATTATTTATTTTTTATTCTCAATATGTTAGTTTTATTAAAAAATATCTCACGTTCTTCTTAATTTCTATCACTTAATTATTTTATATATCATCCACGATATAATTTAATGCTCGTGTTCACTAGTTTCTTCACATTTGTCCACAAGATGGATATTTGTTACCTTCAAGAATTTGTAATCTTCTTGTCTTTGGGGCAATGGTTTTCCTACTAAGAGCTCTTATACTATCCTTCACTATTCTCTCTAGCTTCTCTCCACAAACTCATGCCCCTTCCCCTTCAAGGATTATTAAATTCCTAATGAATGAGAATTCCCAATCTTTCTTGTCTTACACATTACTACTTCAAGCATTAAATAAGATAATTCAGTACCCTACCAAACATATGTGTGACTCACCATTTTCTTCTTCTACGTGTCTAAATTGATACATAATTGTTTCAAATGATTTCATTGTTGTCCTTTTCGTCCTTTTATTGATAGGATAACTAGCTCTAAAGATGAATATTTGAGCATATTTATGTCCCTTAGTGATACCTTTCTTCCTAGTTATCCCACCTATCATAAGGTCAATAAGCTCACGATAAAAAACAAATACCCTTTTCCCCGAATTGATGAACTGTTCGATCAAGTGAAGGGGGCAACGGTGTTTTCTAAGATCGATTTGCGGTCTGGTTACCATCAGATTAGAATTAAAGAGGAGGATATCGCTAAGACAGCTTTCAGAACACGGTATGGACATTACGAATTTTTGGTGCTACCTTTCGGCCTGACCAATGCACCTACTACCTTTATGTGTTTGATGAACAATGTGTTTCACAGGTTCTTGGATAAGTTTGTGTTGATATTTATTGACGATATTCTGATCTACTCCCGATCAAGGGAGGAGCATGAGGAACATCTTAGAATGGTGTTACAAATGCTGCGAGACCATCAGTTATATGCTAAGTTTAGTAAGTGTGATTTCTTCCGGGAAGAGATACAGTATTTAGGCCATATAATCACCAAGGAGGGGATTGCAGTGGACCCTGAAAAGATAAGGACTATAATGGAATGGCCCATACCAAAGGATGCGGCAGATATTAGGTCCTTTATGGGGCTAGCTGGCTATTATAGAAGGTTCGTGGAAGGTTTTTCAAGGGTAGCATACCCTATCACCTCCTTACAAAAGAAGGGAAGGGTATTCAAATGGACCACAGAGTGTCAGCGGAGCTTTGAGCAGCTTAAACACTTACTCACCACCACACCCATTTTGAGCATAGCTGATCCTAATAAGGATTATGTAGTTTGTACTGACGCAAGTAAAGAGGGTGTGGGAGGAGTGTTGATGCAGGAAGGAAGAGTAATTGCATACGAGTCAAGGAAACTAAAGGAGCATGAGCAGAAATACTCTGCCTACGACTTGGAGTTGGCGGTCGTTATTCATGCGCTGAAGATGTGGCGACATTACCTCTTGGGAAGAAAGTTTCTGTTGTTGACAGACCATCATAGTCTAACAAATTATTTCAGCCAACCCACCTTAAATACGAGGCAAGCTCGTTGGGCAGACTTCCTAAGTGGCTTTGATTTTGAAATTAAACATCTAAAAGGAAAGGAGAACTGGCTAGCTGACACGTTGAGTCGAAAGGTGCAATGCTTGTGCAAAATTTCGGTCAGTAGATGGCAGAGTACCCTACTCGAAAAGATAAGGATGGCAGCTGATCAGGATGATGTTTATCAGCAAATTAAATAGCAGGTTCAACAACTTTTTGATAGGGAAACACCGCAGGGATATGAATTAGATGATGCCGAAATGCTGTACTTTAATAAACGGCTGTATGCACCTGGTGAAGATAGTCTTAGAAAACTGATTCTGGATGAATTTAACATCAGCCACTACATCGGGCATCCAGGATACCAAAAAATGGTCACTGCACTTCGGAAGGAATACTATTGGCCAAAAATGAAGAAGGATGTAGCTGAATATCTGGCGCGATGGCTGGAATGTCAACAGATTAAGGCGGAGCATTTGCATCCAGCAGGGCTGCTACAACCCTTACCCATTTCGGAATGGAAATGGGAAACTATTTCCATGGACTTTATAACCGGGTTGCCTCGAACGAAGAAAAATAATGATTCCATTATGGTGGTAGTGGATAAGTTAAGTAAGGCAGCACACTTCATACCTGTACAGTCCACGTATAAGGCTATGAAAATTGCTCATATTTTCATGCAAAATGTGTTCAGATTGCATGGACTTTCGAAGGTAATAATCTCTGATCGTGATGTTAAGTTCACATCAACGTTTTGGAGGACATTGTTTGCTGAACTGGGAACACAGCTGAACTTTAGCACAGCCTATCATCCCCAGACCGATGGCCAAACGGAACGGTTGAACCAGGTAGTGGAGGACATGCTGAGAGCATGTGTTATGATGAAACCAACCCAATGGGAGGAATATCTCCACCTGGTTGAATTCGCGTATAATAATGGGTATCACTCGTCGACACAGCTAAGTCCCTTTGAGGTCTTGTATGGGCGAAAGTGCCGCACACCCTCAAGTTGGGGTGGACCTGAGGATAGGTTAAGATTTGGCCCGGAAATGCTCAAGGAAATGGAAGACATGGTGAAAAAGGTGCGTACCAACTTAAAGACCGCCCAGGACAGAAAAAAAAATTTTGCAGACCCGAAGAGAAGGTTCAAAGAATTCCAGGTCGAAGACCATGTCTTTGTAAGAATTCAAACCAGAAGGAGTACCTTGCAATGGAGTGGTTGTGCCAAACTTGCCCCTCGCTATTTTGGACCCTTTCAAATCCTGGCGAGAGTGGGGCCAGTAGCTTATCAACTCGCCCTACCAAGTCATATTAAGATCCACAATGTTTTTCACGTATCTGTACTAAAAAAATACGTCTACGATCCTAAACATGTGATCCAATGGCAGGATGTTCGGGTAAGAAGTAATCTGGTCGTTTTAGTTAAGCTTTGATCTTAAACAAGGAAATAACTAGATCTGTTGCTGGTTGCAGGTCGAGCCGGAAGGCGAGGTTCTGGTCGAACCACTGAACATTCTCGACCGGAGAGAGGTGCGGCTGCGGAAGCGGGTTATTTTCCAAGCTAAAGTGTAGTGGCAGCACTATGGGCCTGAAGAGGCCACTTGGGAGGATGAGGAACTCCTTAAAGAAGCTTACCCGAATTTGTTTAAGGGAAGCAGACATCGGGACAATGTCCAACCACAGGAGGGGGAGATGTAATGACCCGAGAAGATGTAAATGTGAAATTTTACTATGGTAAAAGACGGTATGGTAGTTATTGTTTTATGTTAAGAAAAACAAAACTTTGATAAAACTACTTTATTGAGTAATTTAAATATTTTTCTTGAAATGCTGGCAGCCTCTGGGAGGAGGATTTCAAAGAAAGAGATCAGTTGTGGTAACTGATTGAAACTGCCCTACCAAACAGGAAAAGTCCTGGTAGTAGGGAGGAAGTTCTGTGCTGTTGGGGACAGACAGAAGGATCCTTTTCCAGGAAAAAGGAAAAAGGAAATGACAAGAGATAACTGGTTAAGTCTGGTGAGGACCAGATAACCAGGCACAAGGTGCACAAATCTTGTTGAGGGCTGAAGGCCTGCAAGATGGCTCGGGGGGAGAATCCAGTCATGTAGACGGATCTCATGGTTGGGTGGTAGAGCAGACTTGCTTGCAGAAGAATTCACTAAAATACCCCTGTACGACACTGGCGAACCAGGTACGAATTCATACTGCAGAGAATCTGAATGAAAAATATGTGTGGAATACACAGAGGACTCATGTAGTCGGAAAATGACTGTATGTTCTATCTCTTTAATCACTGTTATAATGTTAAATGTAGTTAAACAGAGGTAGTTTAACTTAGATGCCAGATTATCATGAGAATATTATAGTTGAACAGATGGTAGTTTAACTTAGATAACAGACCATTAATCGACAATTATATTAAGGAACAACAGAGACACAGGGGTGGTCTCTGGTAAAGCAAAAAGCGTACAATGAAACAAGCAGCTAGAACATAACCAGTTATTCAGGTACCGAGAGTAACATCATAAACATTTCGAGCCATGCAAGGAATGTCAGCCAATGAATCTTTTTCATAAACATCGACGGAACGGAAGAATTATTTAAAGTTACATATGACTGTCGACTTCCGGAAACTAATATATCTTTCAGGAAAGGAAAAGAGCAAACCCTGCAAACGTATGAAATAGTGGAACCACAATAACCATATGCAATCAAGCCGTGGAAGCAATAACCAAGTTATAGCCAACAGAGAAGTTCCATACATACACCGCTTACGGAAATAAGATATTAAACAGTGTCATAATAGGGTTAACAACCCAGAGAATGCGTTACCACAGCCGCGAGTCCGGCTGTGAGAAAACCATCTCTGGAGTAAACCATGTTAAACAAAGAAAAACTGTGCATGCTTTCGAAAAACCATTACATGGAATAAATCTAAACTCTGCGAAACAAGTAATAATTATGGCGCTGTCACATTAACAGATCGAAACATCGATTACCCGAATCATGCAAAATATTCAGAGGTTATGATCCCATATATTTCAAAAAACAGATAACAAGATTTAGGTAAGCCTGAGGACTCCTGCCGTCGCAGTAATGCAGCGGAATCATAGTCAGAGGCAGATGACCATTAATAACAATGATAACCGGGAATCATATCATTATTATTCAGAACGCAAGCAACCCAGAAACGAACTCAGACTGAGTAAATAACTTCGGGTGCAATTTTGAAAAGAAAACTCAGATATTATAACCCTGGAAATGTAACATTCGTATATATAACTGGAAACATGAAAGCGTACAGGCCGATTCCGCCAACAAATGAGTTCGGCACATAGCCAGCTCAAATACAGATGAAAATAAAGTATGTACAGATAAAAATAAAACGAAGTTCAGAGGCAATAGTGCCCTAGTTCCCGCAATGGGTAGAAAAGCCCAAAACTAAGTCACAGTTAAGCGAAATCGACCACACAAGATTCACTGCATATCATATCTTGCTGGAGCCGGCATGGCTTTAAGCCTGATCACCAAAATCCGTAACCATGGGGATTCCCTTGGGAAAATCCCTCTTCAGCATGAAAACAAAAGGAAACCCGCATCAGGGATCTGGACTGCAACATTCACAAAATGGATACATTAGGGTCGATGGGCCTTAGAGCTCTCGCACCCAGAAGAGAGCACCGAATTAGGAGTAACCATACCTGCAAAATGCCGAAGAAGTCGAGGTGCTGCGGTTACACAGCTAAGGGCCTCGAACAAATCCACCTGCATGCGCTACCAGCAAAGGGGAGAAATTAGTATAGGCTTCCAAAAGATAAACGAGCGGACAAATTTAATCTCTGAGTGCGAATAACCAGATAAAGAACAGAAACCGTAGCAAATAAGTATGCAGACAGAGGTATACAATACCTGCGTGAGACTCGGAAGGGTGGATCATGGCATCCGGAAGAGCAATAAGACTCGAACCAGGGTCTGAGAAAACAAAGTGAGAGCGTCCGGGTGAAACAAATGAACCTCGGCGTGCAGCAAAGGGTTTAAGTATTAACCCAAAGCCCTTGGGCTCATCCCAGCCCTCCGATCTGAACGGTGGATCTCGGCCGTCGATGCAGAGCGGGAAATTGGAGCGGGGAGGACGAGAAGACGGAGCCCGAGGTATCACATGGTCCCGCAGGTAAGTCAAGCCACCTGTCAAGGTATGAGCCCTCGCCATAATAGCAACCAGTGACTCGGCGCCGGCAAAGGCCGCTGCCGGACCAAAGATCTCCGCGCCCATTTAACACAAATCACGTACTGAGGGTTGGTAAGACTAACGTTATACCACATGTTACAACCGCCATAACTCAACCACCGTGCAGTGCATAAATTTGATGCGTTGTATATATATTCCCCATATGGTAAAACTTAGACCACGATAATATGAAATGACATGCAGCAACATAATAGGGAAGAGATCATATGGTTGAGAATTACCATGCATATATGTGTTTCGAAATATTGTTTTTAATTTTTTTTTTATGTATATAGTTATGAGAGTGTGTATATATATATATATATATATATATATATATATAAACTATGATTTTATTTTTAAACACTATTGTGGCATGTATATTTTAATATCACAATTTTTCATACTTACATTAATAAAATATATATTTCAACAATAAAAATAAATATAACATCACAACATACTATATCATAATTTTTTTTGAAAAAACAATTATTCAATATATTTAAAAAATGTATTACAAAACTCTCATCATAAATAAAAAGAAATATATGACAAAGAAATTAGTTAGTCAGCTTCATATTTTATGCCATCGTTTTAAATATGTTTCCCAATTAATTATCTTTTTTTATAAATATTTTACACAATATCTCAAAAATTACACGTAAAATAAGTTGAATAAGTAAAATGTCTTATAATATTTAAAAACAATATTATAATCTCTTGTCACAAACTGAAAGAAATATATGTTTTAGAAAATATTTTTTCCACTTCATGTTTTACAATAAAGTTTTAAATATTTTTTTCCAGTTATTACTGTGTGTTTATAATGACTTTATACAATATCATCTGCAAAAATTACACATCAAATAAATTGAATAACTAAGTTGTACTAGCTTAAATTTATTGTATATTAACTTTTTTATTCTAAAATTGATGTCTTGTTTAATAAAAATTAATCTTTATGTAAATATTATTAATCTAATAAGTGCTTTTAAATTTATTTTTAATATATGAGCTAATTGATATTTTTTAATATGAAATTGTTGGAATTTGATTCATTTAAACAAAATAATTTAAAATTATTATGTTTATGAATATTTTTAATCAACATAACATGATGAATGACTATAATTTTTTTTTTAAGAATTATTATTGAATGTATATTTAAAAGTTACAAATTTTAGTAATTTTTTAAAATTTATATAATTCAAGAATACAAATTACTATAATAAATGAATGTGATCATAATTTTTTTTCCATAACAATTTTTTTTCAATATAGTTAATATAATATCACAAAACTCTCATGAGAGAATTCGAAGAAATCTATGTTTTAGAAATAGTCAAATCTATATTTTATGATAGAATTTTAAATGTGTATTTTTTATATTTTATTGTGTTTGTACCATGACGTGTGCCGCTAGTTCAATACGAAAGCAGTTTGTGCTAGCAGTTTGCCGCTAGTTCAATGCGAAAGCAGTGGTGGTTCAGTTCTCCCATAGCCTTAATCCAGCTATCCAGGTTGAATCGAGTGCCCAAGTTTGATCAACGGAATGAATCAATTGCCTGAATTCGTTTTCTTGACGGGATAGATAATTAGGTAATACACCGGTTTTGAGTTGAAAATTGTACGCTGATTTTTACTTACGGGAATCATGGCAGACACATAGAGCAGCAGGTGCGAGACGTTATTGGCATTTTTCAACAAATCAATCAAAGATGACAGCGGCCTTTGGGTTCTCAACGAATATCTCGCCTGGTATGTGGGTATTCTTTGTAGCCATACAGAAAGTGCCATTGGCATATATTTTGGACAGCTGAGGCTAATGAATATGCATATTGACCGAGACTACTGAAATTCTATGAGTGTAATTTGTATTTTCCTTTTAAGACTGGCAAATTCTCACAATTACCCTCGCAACGCTAACTGATCGGTAATGCATATGCTAATTACCCTCGCAATGCGATTATCTGGTGGGATTGTCAGAATATCCATGTATTTTCACGTATGAATGTTTCGTATTAGGGCTTCCAGTAAGATGTTTCGTATAGGGTTTCTTTATATATTCATTATTAATGCTTATGGAAAAGTGGGTGGTTGGTTATCAACGCGGTATGCATAAGTGGTTTATTCACTATCAACGCGGTAGTGATAATTCAGTTTTCCCAGGATACACGGCCCGATATGCGAAATGTCTTGGCTGATATGCGATGTTTGCCTAACCGTAACAATTTCCGGCAGGTATCTCCTCGAATACGCGAGTAAATTTCTCTCTATCTGAGCAATCTTTGCTGGATACGCTACATATTTCCGGTCAATGAAGGTTGGTTATGCTGAATATGCGAATTATTTATCAGAAATGCGACTTATGATTAGCGTTATAGGCGCCGGAGATAATACGCGTATCGGGCAAGATAAGTACCATATCCAGCATTGATAAGTCGCATATCCGGCATTTTGTCTCCGGTCAACCGAAAATACCTCGCATAACGGGCTATGATACCACGCATTGCCCAAAATCAACTCGCGCATACGGTGTCGGGAATCGTTCGCGCGGGAGGCAAATCGCATATCCGGCATAGACATTTAGCATACCAGCCTAAAAAGAACCGCGTATGCTCTGAATAGGTCACTTATCATACACCGCGTATGCTCTGAATAGGTCACTTATCATACGCGTTGTGGGAATGGCGATAGTGACTAAGTCTACTTATCTCGCGTTGCAGATAATGGCGGTGGTAACTAACACGAATTATCTCGCTTTGCAGATAATGGCGGTGGTAACTCACACGACTTATCTTGCCGGAAGAAACCACATGGTCTAAGACCTCTCTGAAACCTGACTGAAGCGTCTAACGATAGTTGGTACCGCTAGGGAATGGCCTGCTATGGCGCACCAGCCTTCTGAAATGGTGGCTACATTTGTAATAAGTTACGTTTCAGATGCCATCTCACGAATTGCACCTTCCAATCAATGTCAATTGCTGTTTGGGTTATAATTACGCAACCTTCATCAGTTGCACATTATTACGCATGTTGCTCATATGCGAAACCCTCGTTGCCCAGGCTAGTGGCATGGGGTTCGATTCCCCGCATCCTACAAATTATTTGGATATCTAGGGTTTCGATATCTCTGTTTTATCTGCAATGTTGGTTGCTTTAGACAAATACTTTAGAATGTATGCAGTTTTGTGGCCGGTTACAGTGAAATTCAAATCTAGGTTTTGGTTTTTTGCATTTCGTTTATTTTCTGCTTCAAAATATCGACTAACATTAATTCGTTCATCAATGTATGTTGCCTTATATTTTTTCTCCTTCCATGCGAGAGAAATTCGAACTCGGCACCAGCGGTACATGGTTTGGGGCTTACCCACTCATTGCAAACTTTGGAAGACCTCAATGATCAAGTGAGACTTTGGAATGCGTTATGATACTTGGGCCATGAACATACAACATGAAATCCATCCAAAACGTTTCATAATCTAAATGTCTAAATGAGAAAAGTAAATGCTTTTCATAGTTTTTGAACAAATCTAGTTTTCGTAGTCATTAACCCTTTGACAATGAACTGGATAATCCAATTTTAGAATTCTGTAACTAAATTCATTTCCTTATACCAGCAGAAAAATGGATTTGTTGTCACTTGGAAAAACATTTCATTCCCTTTGACAATGAACTCGAGAATCCGATTTTTAGAATTCTACAACTAAATTCATTTCCTTAGGCCAACAGAAAAAGGATTTGTTGTGATTTATGCTTCGCTCTTAGCTATCCAGCATAGTTTTTCGATCCAACTTGCTTCCTTTGAGCTGGGGACCATAACTTGCTTGTGCCCAAATTGGTCTTGCAATAACAAAAACCAACTACATTAAAACCTAGTAACCATATCAAGATTTTTGCACAAAAATCAATCGAAATTAACTCCCAAAGTTGAAGAGGTGGCAACGATTAATGTTGAATACAAGCCTTATGCTTTCACCCTTTTAATATTTCTAGGTTTATTTAATGTTGAAGTTTTGGTGAGGTGTGCATCATCGAACAGAACGTAGGAAGAGAAAAAATGTAGTATGTATGAAGGCAAATTTTCCCATGCCCAAATTTGATGTTTAAGCATTAGGTGCCAGCGGATTATGATGTGCCGAATTTTGGAACGCTCACATTTGGTGTTGTGAGCACATTTTAAAATTTTCCCAGACTACATTAGTTATCCAAATGTGTCTATCCTTCATTTTATATTAATCATTGCCATACATTTTGTTTCACTCTTTATGTGCTCATTCCTTTGAAGTATTTAGAATAAGTTTTATAATATAACATATTTATATATACTCTATAGGCTTTAGTTTTGCAAGGGAAAAAATGAAATATACACTTGAAATTAGATAAACTATAATTGTATAATTGTATTTATATATACACTATAACCTTTATTAGTTCCTTATTTTCTCATTTTTTTTATATGGTCCTAAAAACCTTTTTCATATCATGTTAAAATGCAAAAAAAAATTAGGAATAAATGCAAGAAATTTTGATTATATTATCCCCAACGAGAAATGGAATGATTCATATTTAGGTGGCCTATTGTATGAGTGTAATTTTTACTTTTATGAATATGTCGACAAGTGAGAAGAAAAAGAAAAAAGAATATATATGTATATGTATACACATAGACAAATATAAAAAGTATGTAATATAGTTATCATAGTAAAATGCATGGTTATGAAATTATATTATAATGGATTTGCACTTTAATGAGGTTAGGAGATGGAGAGAAAGTCTAGATTAGCACAAAATTGCTCATCATAAATCAACCATTTAGATTCATTAAGGGCTCTCTTTCACTAGAGTTCAAGACAAGTGATACTATTAGTTTAATAAAAGTAGTTTCTTGCCACTATGCAAGCATATAGCAAAACAAGAGTTGTGGAGATAGGTAAGCACAAACACATAGGCGTGAACACAATTAACATATTGACATGTAGTTGAGGTAAGGTGGATGGATGACGTGGAACTTTAGCTTAGCATGGGTGACATTACTAGAATTTTCTAAATTTGATTCAAAGAAAAGGAATGTTTCCCCTCATAAGGGGAAAAGAGGGGAAATAATAATATTTTACCATCAACAAAGAACACAATGGTTCCAATGACAACACTATGATCTCATCTAACACATTCCCAACACTGTACATTGATCTCTTGGTCAACAAAAATTTCAACTAAAAATCCATGTAGCCTTTTTCACCATTCTCTATCCTTTTAAAACAATGACTAAGTATATGAGGTCAATCCCTCTACCCCATGAGTTTGTAAATTTTGAAATATTGGAGGCTTAGACAAATATCTCTCATAAACTATTGCAAATTTGACTTATTTCAAATCAAAGAAGGAACATCTAGAAATTGATTCTTTCCTCGTATGTAACAAACTGGTTTGGAGTTTGTTACCATTCCCAAACATATGATTTCCCTAAATTTATTTCTTGGTGTCCGATGTCAAATTTATCCACCATTAAAGACATCATATCTAGATAAGGTCACATCATGGTCCATATTCCACCTAAATTTATTTCTTGGTGTGGGATTTTAAATATATCCAACAATCCAGACATCATATGTAGAGAAGGTCACATTGTCCTCCAAATTTCAACTTTGTATTTGTAACATGTTATGCCTACTACCTATCAAAAATTTTCATACCCTCACTAAATATAATGCAATTCAATTACATACAAAGTTACCAAAGGCTAAAAAGAAGGCCATACTAATGATGGAAATGCTATGAATGAAAGTGTTTAGGGAATTTTCAATACCCTTCTTCCTATAAGAAAGAACAAAGTGAATTATGAGATAGCTATATATATCTCACATACCATTAATTTTCATTTTCCTAATTCTAGATAAACAAGATATTTCCAATATCCATCCTTTTTGGTATATCTCCCATTATTCTCCCAATTTACCAAATTTTCTAATTGGAAATTGTAAGTCTAGATTTTTGAAGACATCAAGAATTAGTGGTTTACTGAATCACTATAATGAGGAAGAGGATGAAAAATGAAGGATTTTTTTAATACCTTACTCACTTCAAGTCTATAACATTTTTGGTCATACTTGATGAGCTCCTGCCAAAGAGTTTTCCAAAAATTATATATATCTTGTAGCTAAGTCCTAACACTATTGTAGAAGATTGGTTTATATAAAAATATTATAGAGAAATCAGAATATTAAAAATACCTCCCTACCAATTTCCATTTTTCTTGACAAGAATTTTGTTCATATTGGAGTATATATTCTCCAAATTGTTGCATTTTGTTCCAAGAAAATAAGAGGTAAATTTCAAGCTCAAATAGCTTATGGGCCTAGGGCATGTTTATTTTAATCACCAAAAATGCATTTAAAGTGGTGGGCCAAATGTTAGCCTCTACAAACTTCCCTAAAGGAAAGTTTGTGCTTATGATCCCCACCACATAAACTTATATAAAATATAAGAGTCCCAATAAACACCATATCGACATGACAACTAACCAAACATAAAAAAGTTGACAAATATAGATTCATGGATAGAAGGAAACATCCATATACTAAAATCAATATATAAAAACAAGATATATCCATTAATACTCCTCTACCGAAGGAGAAAGATGAAAAATTAAGAGAAACAAAGAACCAAAGAAATGAATCAGATACCCAATGTGCCAAAACACCTAGGACTGAAGAGGTAGAGATAAAATTTTATTCAAAAGAGATTTCAAATAAACCACTCAGGGAAGAAAATTCAAAAGAACCTCACTTTATGTTGAAATTTCTAAGTCTTGAAGCAACATATTCTTCCCTAGTTGAGTAGGGAAAGGGAACTTCAAAGTAAAAAAATCATCTAGAATAAAATATTCATTAATAATTTCTAGATATTAAGGAGGAGTTTGGAGGTTAAAGTTGACTTGGGGAATCTTCTTCCCTAGTGGAGTAGGGAAAGGGAATTTCAAAGTCGAAAAATCAAAGAGCATAAAAGATTCATTCATTATTTCTAGATATTAAGGAGTTTGGAGGTTAAACTTGATTTCTCAACCCAAATATGGGCATGTGTTACTTCTCATTCCACAAAAAGAGTTATTTGTTACTTCTCATTCCATGAAAGGTATGTTCATTCGACTAACATTCATTCGTTCATCAATGTATGTTGCCTTCTATTTTCTCTCCTTCCATGCGAGAGATTCGACCTCAGCGCCGACGGTACATGGTTTGGGGTTTACGCACTCATTGCAAACTTTGGAAGACCTCAATGATCAAGTGAGACTTTGGAATGAGTTATGGTACCTGGGCCATGAAAATACAACATCAAATCCATCCAAAACATTTCATAATCTAGATTTCTAAATGAGAAAAGTACATATTTTTCATAGCTTCAGAACAAATCTAGTTTTCGTAGTCATTAACCCTTTGACAATGAACTTGAGAATCCGATTTTAGAATTCTGCAACTAAATTCATTTCCTTACGCCAATGGAAAAACGGATTTGTTATCATTTGGAAAAACATTTCGTTCCCTTTGACAATGAACTCGGGAATCTGATTTTTATAATTCTGCAGCTAAATTCATTTCCTCACGTGCAACAGAAAAAGGATTTGTTGTCATTTGTGCTTTGCTCTTAGCTATCCAGCATAGTTTTTTTGATGCAACTTGCTTCCTCTAAGTTGGGGACCATATCTTGCTTGTGACCAAATTGGTCCTGTAATTAAAAAAACAAACTACATTAAAACAGAGTAACCATATCAAGACATTTGCACAAAAATCAATCGAAATTAACTCCCAAAGTTGAATAGGTGGCCAGGATTAATGTTGAATACAAACCTTATGCTTTCACCCTTTTAATATTTCTAGGTTTATTTAATGTTGAAGTTAATATTTCTAGGTTTATTTATGGTGAGGTGTGCATCATCGAACAGAACATACCAAGAGAATACATGCAGTATGTATGAAGGCACATTTTCCCATGCCCAAATTTAATGTTTAAGCATTAGGTGCTAGCGGATTATGGTGCACTGAATTTTGGTATGTTCATGTTTGGTCTTGTGATCACATTTTAAAATTCTTCGAGACTACATTCTTTATCCAAATGTGTCTATCCTTCGTTTTATATTAATCATTGCCTTGTATTTTGTTTCACTCTTTATGTTCTCATTCCTTTGAAGTATTTAGAATAAGTTTTATAATATAGCATATTTATATATACACTATAGGCGTTATTTCTGCAAGTGAAAAAATGAAATATACACTTGAAATTAGATAAACTATAATTTTATAATTTTATTCATATACATTATAGGCTTTATTAGTTCCTTAATTTCTAATTTTTTTATATGGCCCTAAAAACGTTTTCCATAACATGTTAAAATGCAAAAAAATATTAGGAATAAATGAAAACAAAACTTTGATTATATTATCCCCAAAGAGAAATGGAATGATTCATATTTACGTGTCCTATTGTATGAGAGTAATTTTTAGTTTTATGAATATGTCGATAAGTGAGAAGAAAAAGAAAAACGAATGTATATATATATATATATATATATATATATATATATATATATATATATATATATATATATATATATATATATATAGAAAAATATAAAAAATTATGTAATATAGTTATAATAGTAAAGTGCATGGCCATGAAATTATATTATAATGGATTGGAATTTTAATGAGGTTAGGAGATGGAGGGAAAGTCTAGATTAGCACCAATCTACTCATCATAAATCAACTATTTAGATTCATTGAGGGCCCTCTTTCACTAGATTTCAAGACAAGTGATACTATTAGTTTAATAAAATTGGTTTGTTTCCACCATGCAAGCATATAACAAAAAAAGAGTTGTGGAGATAGGTAAGCACAACCACATATGCGTGAACACAAGTAACATATTGACATGTAGTTGAGGTGAGGTGGATGGATGACGTCGAACTCTAGCTTAGCATGAGTCACATTACTAGAATTTTCTAAATTTGAGTCCAAGAAAAGGAATGTGTGTTTCATAAGGGGAAAAGAGGGGAAATAATATTATTTTACCATCAACAAAGAACACAATGGTTCCAATGACAACACTATGATCTCATCTAACACATTCCCAACACTGTACATTGATCTCTGGGTCAACAAAAATTTCAACTAAAAATCCATGTAGTCTTTTTCGCCATTCTCTATCCTTTTAAAATAATGACTAAGTATATGAGGTCAAACCCTGTACCCCATGAGCTTGTAAATTTTGAAATATTGGAGGCTTAGACAAATATCTCGCATAAACTATTGCAAATTTGACTTATTTCAAATCAAAGAAGGAACATCTAGAAATTGATTCTTTCCTTGTATGTAATAAACTAGTTTGGAGTTTCGTACCATTCCCAAACATATGATTTCGTAAATTTATTTGTTGGTGCCTAAAGTAAAATGTATCCACCATTAAAGACATCATATCTAGAGAAGGTCACATCGTGGTGCAAATTCCACCTAAATTTATTTCTTGGTGTGGGATGTTAAATATATCCAACAATCCAGATATCATATGTAGAGAAGGTCACATTGTCCTCCAAATGTCACTTTTCTATTTGTAACATGTTATGTCTACTACCTATCAAAAGCCTTCACACCCTCACTAAATATAATGCAATTCAATTATATGGAGAGTTTCCAAAGACTGAAAAGAAGGCCATGTTGATGATGGATATGTTATTAATGAAAGTGTTCTAGGAATTTTCAGTACCCTTCTTCCTATAAGAAAGAACAAAGTGAATTATGAGCTAGCTATATATATCTCACATACCATTAATTTTCATTTGCCCAATTTCAAAGAAACAAGATATTTCCAATATTCGTCCTTTTTGGTATATCTCCTATTATTCTCCCAATTAACCAAATTTTCTAATTGGAAATTGTAAGTTTATGTTTTTGAGGACATCAGGAAATAGTGGTTTACTAAATCACTATAATGAGGAAGAGGAAGAAAAATGAAGGGTTTTCTTAATACCTTACTCACTCCAAGTCTATAACATTTTTGGTCATACTTGATGAGCTCCTGCAAAAGAGTTTTCCAAAAATTATATATAACTTGTAGCTAAGTCCTAACACCAATGTAGAATATTGGCTTATATAAAAATACTGTAGATAAATCAGAATATTAGAAATACCTCCCTACCAATTTCCCCTTCCATTTTTATACCCTCCCTCTCTTCTCCATCTCAACCACCTCTCATTAATGTCATTAACTTCGCATCCATCCTTACAGTTGACTTCTCTTCTCCCAAGTAAAGTTGGGAGTACATTTGGAAATGTGACATGAATATAATATTGGGAAATTAATGGGAGAAGACATGGTCTTCTCCCAAGTAAATTTGAAAGTACATTTGGGAATGTGAGATGAATATATATATTGATAATTAAATGGAGAGGACTATGTCTTCTCCCAAGTAAATCTGAGGGTACATTGGGGAATGTGAGATGTCATTAAATGGAGAGGACCATGTCTTCTACCTAGTAAATGTGATCGTACATTGGGGAATGTGGATGAATATATATATTGATAATGAGTTGGATAAGACCATCTCTTCTCCCAAGTAAATGTGAGGGTACATTGGGGATGTGAGATATATATATATATATATATATATATATATATATATATATATATATATATATATATATATATTGATAATTAAATGGAGAGGACTATGTCTTCTTCCTAGTAAATGTGAGGGTACATTGGGGAATGTGAGATGAATATATATATTATTTGAAATAATTGAAGGAGACCATATCCTACCTAAGTTTCAATTTTAGAAGGTAAGTTGGGAATTTGAATAACAGAAATCATGAATTTTATATTAGACCAATATTTCTTAATATTTTTAGATAATGTAAACATTAACAAAATTTGCAGGATAAGATTTAAGTGGAGCATTAAGAATGTGGTATTGATAAGCCATCATATTGGCCCATAGTATTGTAAGAAGAGATATTTACTTAAGAATTCTCATGGTAAATTCAGGATAAAAATTTAAAATAAATTTATAGTTTAGTTAAATTTTATGATTTTTTTTAATCTAGGTAATGTGAGATGTATAATGGGGTAAGTGTTTTGATGATTATCATGGATTAACATGGATACAATTAATTTAATTTATATGGTTACATTACTTAATAATAATAAAAAAAATCGTAGAATTTCTTATTATGGGGGTTGTAGTTTTGTTGAGTTGTTTCTTGTTACATGGTATTGATGTGAAATACAACATCAACCCATGGGTAAAGATGTATAAATACAAAATTGTTTTGAAAATGACAATGAATCTACTCTATAGTGGACATGCATATCATGCAAATATATTTGTATATGTCAAGTACATAATCTATGGTATAGTGAAAAGGAATGATCTTTTAGATAATAAAGTGCTCTAGAATAAATTATAGTTGTTTTGGAAATATAAGGATGCAAGATTGGAGAATAGTTTTGTCTAAGGAATACATTCTCTAAACTATGAATTTTCTTCCTCGTCTTCTAGGATAAACTTTTAGTTGATCAATATTGTATAAAAACTAAAAAAAAATAACAAAATATATCTAAAAATACAACAACATAAAAAGATAAAGGCAAAAAAAGAAGCAAAAATAAGAAAAAATATTTCTACACTTTAAACCATAGAAAGCAAAGTGTGCATGTTATTTTGAGAAGACCCTATACTAAAATAATTTAAACACACCAATCCAATAACCAAAATAAGACAAATTATCTCACTCTACATGTCATTAATGAAAAGAGGTAAACAAGGGAGTAATTCACTATAGAATGTATTTCCAAATATTAAAAACCTTTAGTATGAATGTAGATTTAAATATTTAAAATGTATTCAAATTATCAATATTAAAAAAAATAACACATTTGTAGTAGAAATTTACATACTAGAACAATTATATAAATTAAATGACTAGTGAATGTTAATACATCTCACGTTGGTAAAATTTTTAAAATTATAAAATTAGCTATTATTATTATTATTATTATTATTAGTTAAACATATATTTATTTGAGAAATCATGGAAGAATATTTTTAACAATGAAGATTTATATCCACTTTATTAATAAGTTTCATAATCTATAAATAGGATATGCTACAATACAATGGGTGAGAGGCATTGCTTTTGAATATCACATGAAAAATCCATAACTCATTTAATATGAAATTTGCTCATATGATATTTTGTTAATTAATCAATTTCACTAAAATGACAAAGAAACATAACTACCTTGCACACAAATCTAATTCCTTAATTTGGGTATACCACTAAAAAAGTCATAGAATATTTAATGGTTCTACCATAAATATAATAATAATTAATAATTAGATTAAAATTTTGGAATCCCTATTCTATTTTAAAAGAAACATGTTTATCGATATAATTAATATTGACTTCATCTTAACTTTGAGTTACCAATCACATTTGAAAGACTAAACATATAATTTGATATAAAAAACTTGTGAATTTCAAATTAAAAAAGGCATGTCAAACATAAGAGTAAATATATTACTATTGAAACCTAAATAAAAACATGTAAAAAATATATTGAAACCTTCATGAAAATATGCTATATATTATTGAATACATAAAAATGGAAGAAATAGAGAAATGCAACTAGCTTTCTTTGGTCACTTATACCTTGAAGAAATAGCACTCTTTGGTCACTTATAGTAACTTTGAAAAAATATTAGTTGTTGATAGTAGGAAGAACAGAACCAGAAAGAGCTTACACTATGCTAGATTACATGAAGTATTTGTTGCGTAAAATATAACTTCCAATGAAAAAACTTGCGATTTTCAATTTAAAAAAAAAGTCAGAAAAATATTTCAATTATATTAATATTGAAGCTAAATGAAGAGGGTCAAGTATATTGAATGAATTGAGATATAAACAGAAAAATATAACGAGTTGTGTCTCTAAAAAGGCATGTGGCCAAGATTATAGAAAGTACTGAGTGTGGCCAAGATTATAAAAAGTACTATTTACTCAAAATTCAAATTCAAGTCTGAACATTCCAAATTTGCACCTATGCAGATGGATGATGTGGTTGTGTAATTTCTTCAAAATCATTTCTTGAAAATAAAACCCAATTGTTTCTACAAAAATTTCAAGAAAAGCATCTCACTCTTCGCAACTATGGGGATAGATGATGTGGTTGTGTAATTTCTTGAAAAGAAAACCCAACTGCTTGTACGGAAATTTGAAGAAAAGCATCTCATGCTTTGAATATTTATGTCGTTTGAAATAGATGATGTTGTTGTGCTGTGAATATATATGGGTGCCTTTAAAACAATAGTTCAAAGTTCATGTCTCTAAAAAGTTATGCGAAAAAGGTTATAGAAAGCTCTATTTATTGAAAATTCAAATTCAAGTCTGAATATTCCAACTTTGCACCTACTAGGATAGATGACGTGGCTGTATAATTTCTTCAAAAGCATTTCTTAAAAATAAAACCCAACTGTTTGTACAAAAATTTCAAGAAAAGCATATGATGCATCTGATGCTTTGCAACTACAGGGACAAATGACGTGGTTGTGTAATTTCTTGAAAAGAAAACTCAATTTCTTGTACAAAAATTTCGAGAAAAGCATCTCACCCTTTGAATCTTTATGTCATTTGAAATAGATGATGTTGTTGTGCCATGAATATATATGGGTGCCTTTTAAATAATAGTTCAAAGTTCATTTGTCCACAACTACAGGGATAAATCACGTGGTTGTGTTATTTCTGAAAAGAAAACTCAATTTCTTGTACGAAAATTTCAAGAAAAGCATCTCACTCTTTGAATCTTTATGTCATTTGAAATAGATGATGTGGTTGTGCCATGAATATATATGGGTGCCTTTTAAATAATAGTTCAAAGTTCATTTGTCCACATCTTCCTCTTTTATCTATCATTTGTATTCCTCTTCTCTCTATCATTTGTATTTGCACTTCTAAAACACCAGAGGAAACACTTCCAAATTGAACACACTTACGCTTCTATCTATCATCTATTTGTCTTCCTTTCATTGTTTGGGAAAGGATGATAGGTACTTGGAGTACGATCTCCATCTTCCAATTCATACAAGCACACTTCCAAATTGAACACACTTACGCTTCTATCTATCATCTATTTGTCATCTATTTGTCTTCCTTTCATTGTTTGGGAAAGTATGATAGGTACTTGGAGTACGATCTCCATCTTCCAATTCATACAAGCTATGATGCTGACATTGCTCAGTTGCGTGTGCTTATGAAATTTCAATAGTTAAGTCTTGTGAAATTTCAGCAGCTAAGTCTGCCCATTTAGAACTAAAAAAATATGTATATCAAGAAAAGGTGCGTTCTTTGGTTATTTTCTGTTTTAATTCAAATAATTATTTATCCCATAGTTAGTCATATTTACGTGTAAGTTATTCATTTCTTTTCCGATGCAGTAAAGCATCAAGGTTTATCTTCCATGGCAAAAAAAAAGAAGTTATATATAGTGAGGCATCCTTCTTTTGCACTCCTATTCTCCATGTCAATCTTGAAATCTTAAATGGTTGAAAACTGTCAAATTTTCTGAAATATTTGTGCAAGGGATAAACTCCAACAAAAACGTCACGAATAAATAAATAACTCATTTAAATTCATAAGTTTAAAATGGTAAAAAGGCATCAAGTAACACCCCATCTCCCCATCTTTTTATTACTTTGGTTGAAATTTTAGATTTTATTTTATGAAGTATATTATTTAGTATGGATAATTTTTATTAAAATTTTAGATTTTCTAATATATATGTGAATGATAGTGGATATATAAAAAGTAAACTATTTAAATATGTTTATTTTTTAAAATTAATAAAAAAAGTTAAATAAATAAATAAAAGAAATTAAATATAATATATATTTTTTATAATATTATATCTATATTTAAGTATGGTTGGAAAAAATATCAAAATTACTATAATGAAATTGGAAAAAAATAATTATAGATAAAAATATATTGAAAATGTGTAAAGAATAATGAAATCATATAACTAAATAAAATTATATTTACATTTTTAAAAATAAGAAGATATTAAATAGCAATAATGCTTATTTTTTATTTTTTTCTTTAATTAAAGATTTTACAATTATTTTATGGATAATGCTTATTTATTTCCATGTTTGTCGGCTTTTTCTAGTTAAAAAGTTTTGCACCAAAATACATTTCTTATAACTTGTGATAACAAGTATGACTAAAACACATGATGAATAAATTTAGAAAGTTCAGAAAAGCAAAAAGATAACAGCTGTCACTTCTTAAATACATCCAACTATTAATTACATTATTAAAATCTTAAAAAAGCAAAATGATAACCGCTATATTTAGAAACAAGAATATAGTTTGTATTCTTGAATACTTCTATCCGCTCTAAACCAAATCCAATTGTTGAATTAAAGAAATATTAATTAAATTCTTGAAACCTGAAAAAAAACAAAAATTTAACTGCTAAATTTAGAAATCAAAATGCTAATTATATTCTTGAATACTTTAACGAAAACAATTAAATTTTAAAAAGCAAAAAAAATCTCCAAAAAAATTAAAAGAAGCCAGAATTTCAAACTTAGAAAGTACACAAAAAATAAAAAAATCTTAACGAGTAAATTCAAAATGTGATTCCCATCCCAAACCATCGGATGAACCACATTAGCTGGTTCGAAACTTCTTTCAAATCAAAATGATGTGATTATACCAAAAAAGAATCTCATTATGAATAAAAAATTACAATACAAAAATTAAAACTATTAATATAGTAACAACATGAATTAAATAATAATAATGATTATTATATTAGTAAAACATAATACATAATATTTCAAATATATATTTTATTTATTTTCCAAAATAAATAATAAATTGAAATTAAACCCTATTTTAAAATATATAACAAAAAAATCATAAAAGAAAAAAAAAAAAATATCTAATTAACAAATAAAATCTATGTGTTATATCTATATTTAAAATAAATATATATTTAATTAAATATATAATATATAGATATGAAGGGAAAAAAAAAAATACTTAAAACAAACACAATAATGGTCCAAAAATAAGGAAAGTAAAAAAAATGATGGTCAAAAAAATCCAGAAAGTAAAAATTACAAACATAACAAAGAAACAGTAAAAAAAAAATCAAGAAAGCATAAAAGCAGATGAACCGGTGCTTATAATAAAGCTTTAGAATAAGAGGAAACACCATAAAATCAAGAAACCATAACGTGAGAAACCGAAAGGCTAAACGCAAAGCATAAAAGCAGATGAACCCGTGTTTATAATAGAGCTTTAGAATAAGAAGAACCACATAAACCAAGAAAGCACAAAACCTGATAATCTTGTTGTGATGGTGACATAGAGAGGGATAAAGGGAGACTTAGACAGATGTTAAGAGAGGGAGCGAGGAGAGGGAGAGAGTCAAGGGGGAGAGAGAATGAGAAAGAGGATGAGAAATGGAAAGAGAGAGGGGGAGAGGGAGAGAGAGGAATAAAAGGAAAGAGGGAAGGAGTATTCAGAGGTAAAATGGGAGAGAGACTGAGGAGATATTGAGAGAGAGGGGGGGAAAGAGAGAGAAAGGCTTAAAGAGAAAAAGGGAGAGAGTAGGAGAGAGAGGGAGAGCGAACGAGGAGGAGGGGGAAAGAGAGGGCAAGGAGAGAGAGGGAAGTAAATACTGAAAGTGGGAGAGGGGGGAAGGAGTGGTAGTGAGAGTGAGACAAGGAGAGAGAAAGAGAGAAAGGGAGATACAATAAGAGAGAGAAAAAAAAGAGAGAGAGTGAGGTAGAGAGATAGATGGAGAGAGGGAGAGCAAGAGAGAGAAGGAGAGAGGGAGGGAGAGAGAACGAATAAGAGATGAGTGGGAGGGGAAATGAGAGAGGGAGTGAGCAAGACAAAGTGGGAAAATTCAAGTGGGGGAGAGAGGGGAAGAGTTTTACATGGGGAGAGTGAGGAGGATATAATGTGAGAGAGAGTATGCGAAAGAGACATTTTGAGAGTGAGAAAGAGGAATATTGGGAGAAAATGAGAGAGGCGGATAGCAAGAGCGAGGGAGATAAAGTGAGGGAAAGAGAGAAAGAGAGAGGGGAGAGGAATGGATTGCAAGAAAGAGGAGACAGGGGGGAAGGGAGGAGGAAGTACAAAGGGAGTGAGCAAGAGATAGAGACAGATAAACAGGGTGGGAGACAAAGAGAGAGATGGAGAGGGGTAAAGAGAGAGTATGAGAGAATGAGAGGGTGATATATTGATAGAGAGAGAGAGATAGAGAAGGATACAATGTCAGAGAGAGAGTCAAAGAGAGACATAATAGGAGTTAGAGAGAATGAATGAGAAATAGTGTGAGAGAGAGATAGCAGGAGTGAGAGCTGAGACCAAGAGTTATAGGGAGTGAGAGAGATAAAGGGAGAGGGACAAAGGGTTGGAATGAGGGAGGGCCTATTTTGGCCCTTCAACATTCTTTCACAATATATTCATACACATTTTTCATTTATTTATCATCTGAAGTGATATTCTCATTGCCATTTATTGCAAAATAGATTTTTTGAACTAGAACCTCTCATGTTTGCTCATGAATCTCTATGGCCTAACTCCCATGGAGAGAACCATGAATTTATGCTAAAACCTTGAGTGTTGAATTTTAAACTTTTTGTTGTCTTCCACATAGAATTTTCACAGATAAGGAAGAGGACAAGGGGGTTTTACTTTGTTTGAGTCAATCATTGAAAATTTTAAACCAAAAGAAAAAAACTTGTGGGGTTTCATTTTATTCATTTGATGTTAAGTCCAGTATTTGTCGATTTTATTTTCATTGGGAACTACATCCCATGATTTTATTTTTATATCATGTATGAGTACGATAGGAAGTGTTTCTATATATTATATTATTGTTTTACATTCTAGAGAAAAGAAAATATGGGATTTTGTTAGGGTCCCACCCTAACCCCCTTATTTATGTCATGGGATCACGTCATAGTCAAGAGTCAATAAAGCCCATATTAATATTTGTAAGTGGTTAACCCGCAATTGGTAGTATTAGATAGATGGTAAATGGGCGGTAGTATTAGATAGATGGTATTAATAAAACCCACGGTATTGGCCCGTGGTATTGCATGTATGAGTCATATATAAAGGATAGAGACTCCCTGCGAGGAGTATCGTGTCTTGTTTTGTAATCGAGCTCTGCTCTATTGGAGGTTGCCCCCTCGAAGAGGCCTGTCAACATTTCTCTCTGAATAATAAAATCATTGCTATTCTGTGCTCTGGGTATATTTTTTTCGCATATCCTGTGTTCTCGGTATCTTTTCTTCGCAAATTCTATGTTTGGGTATTACTTAGTAAATTAAGAGCATAACAAGTGGTATCAGAGCACTTTCCAGGGCTCGGTGGGATCTCCAAATTTTAGCAAATTTTTTTTTGGCTAGAGACGTGTTCCGGCGTCTTTAAACCACGAGATCTGTCGTTAAGCGCATAAACCTGCGGATTTGGGGAGGCATGCACGCAGGAAATACAAGAGGTGGTCACGTCTGTTGGACTCCCTTGTAACCCCTGTGGGTACCCCTTCGAGTAGTAGCGCATTAGACAGAACCATGCATGGACTGTCTTCCACGTACCCTCTGGGTATATAGGAAGCCCCCTAGCTCCCTTGAAACCTCGCCATAGATAAACCTTCGGCCATCTTGTGGCTACAGTACAACGAGAACAGCACTCAGAGAGATTACTCGCCCGTAAGATAGGGTAGTCGAGTTGTACGGCTAAGGGTATGGTCGATCCTCCTTAGTTAGAGCCCTGAAACATTGGGCCGAGTACTATTGTCAGACCCTTATGTATATTGCGATCTGTAGCACCTGACACTCCTCAAGACCATAGTTCCCTTTCTATCGGGGGATCACACATCACCTATTCCAGATCAGCAAGTGTAGCAGCAACCGACATCAATCCCGCAGCTCCATCAGATCAGCAGCAGCAGTTGTTCCACTAGTCAGATCTCTCAGATCCACCAGATCGGAGTAGTTGTGAAGGGTTCCTGTCCCTGGATATAATTTTCGCAGGACTTTTGGCGGCATTGACATTCTGAGGATTTGGCGACTGCAGTATTGATTAGGAAGGAGTAAAACTCCGTTAGGAGTTTTCTAAAAAAAAAAAAAAAGAGTCTGAGATCTTCCAGGGCGCTTATTGGTGACCTAGCCCATCAGGATCAGGACGACGAGCTGAGCAAGGTGGTACCATTCAATTTCTTAGTAAAATTTTTTTAGGCGGTCCCAATTTTTCATCAGGTTGGTGTATGGTAGAAACTCGCGCTCAAGCGATGGCGAATGAAAGGATCGACAAAATTGAAGACCATGTGAACTCCCTCCAAACTGCGGTGAAGAATATCGAACTTGAGCTTAAAGGAATAAGTCACCAGATACATGATGCACTCCCAAAGGGCAAGGAGCCAGCCCATGAGGAGGCGTATAATGGCCATGAATACCATGAGGGTGAGTCTAGCCACTCTCATCACGTCTGGCACACCCATCCACCACCCAGTCAGCGACCTCCCAAGTTGGATATGCATAAATTTGACGGTTCTCACACGTCCGCATGGCTAGCACAAATGGAGCAGTATTTCCAATTAAATCATATCATAGATGAGGGGACTAAGCTTATGGTGGGCACCATGTACTTGGACAATGAACGATGGCAATGGAAGGAATGGCATCAGCGTTGCAATGGACATTTTCAAAATTGGGCACAATTTGCTAAAACTCTTCGCAGTCGCTTTGAACAGGAAGACTCTTTTTTGGGGCGTCTCACTAAGCTCCGACAGACGGGTACAGTGGAGGAATATATTACTGCTTTTGAAGCCTTAGCCTTCCGCACTAGGGGTCTCACAGATGAGTTCTACATGGAATGCTTTATCAGCGGTCTTAAAGAAGCCATCAAAGCTCAGGTTTTACTCCACCACCCTCCCACATGGACAGAGGCTTGCCAGGTAGCCCGTAAGGTGGAACGTGCATTAACAGCCCAATCCAGCCACCCCAACTTCCCCGCTAAAGGTCGTCCCTCACAGGCTCCCAATACGACTCAGACACTTAAGATTCAAAAGGTGTCACCTGCGGAAATGGCCGAAAGAAGGAAGCAAGGACTATGTTACTACTGTGATGAAAAATATTCCCCGGGTCATAAATGCAAAGAGCACAAGTTTTTTCAAATAGACGCCACTGACTACAGCTCCACCGAGGAAGATCCACCACTTGAGGAACCGGAGGCGATCGAAGAAGATAACCAAAAGGAGATTGTATCTGATGAACCAATTATTTCGCTAAATGCATTGGCAGGAATTTCTTCCCCTCAAACTCTCAAAATCAGGGGTTTTCTTAAACATCACCCAGTAGTAGTCTTTATTGATAGTGGAAGTACCCATAATTTCATCCATCAAAAGATCGCTGAAGCAGCACATTGTTTCGTCCGGGCAGTTTCGAACTTCCAAGTCCAGATTGCAGATGGGGGCACAATGAAATGTGAAGGTCGCTGTGAAAATGTCAAAATTTAAATGGGGGATATCAATTGAAAACCCACATGTTTGCAATACACATGGGGGGTTGCGACATTGTCCTAGGCGCGGAATGGCTCCGCACTCTTGGGCCAATCACAATGAATTTCCAGGAGTTATATATGAGTTTTAAGCAGAACAACTCCACACATACCCTCCGTGGACTACAGGCGGGAGCCCCCTCTATCATCAGCTCGCATAGGATGGAAAAATTGTTAAAAAAGGGCCATCATGGAGTGGTAGCTCAATTTAATGCCATCCAGGTAGTAGACACCATGTCTCTTCCAATTCATCCTGAGATGCAACAGATTTTAAATAAACATCGGACGGTCTTTGACAAGCCTCATGAGCTTCCACCCTCGAGAGGGGAACATGATCATAGCATCACATTGGTTCTAGGGGCCCAACCCCCAAATGTGTGGCCATACATATATCCGTTCACCCAAAAGAATGAAATAGAAAAAATCATCAAGGAATTGTTGGAAGCAGGTGTCATTCGTCCCAGCATTAGTCCTTATTCATCCCCAGTGGTCATGGTCCTCAAGAAAGATGGGGAGTGGCGGATGTGTCCCGACTTCAGGGCCCTCAATAAGTTAACAGTCAAAGATAAATTTCCCATCCCGGTGGTTGACGATTTGCTGGACGAACTCAATGGGGCTCAATTCTTCACTAAGTTGGATCTTCGCTCAGGCTACCACCAAATTCGCATGAAGGAAGTCAACATTCCCAAGACAGCTTTCAGAACTCATGAAGGCCATTATGAGTTCCTGGTCATGCCATTTGGTCTCTGTAATGCCCCCTCTACTTTTCAGAGCCTTATGAATCACCTCCTCAAACCATATCTCAGAAAATTTGTCCTTGTCTTCTTCGATGACATCCTCATCTATAGTGGCACTTGGGTGGCACATCTTCAGCATGTAGATCTACTCTTGCAACTGCTCCGCACGAATAAATTATTTGTCAAGATGTCTAAGTGTTCGTTTGGCATGGAAGAATTTGAGTATTTGGGCCACATTGTGGGGCGTGAAGGTGTCAAGGTGGACCCCAAAAAGATCTAGGCAATGCAAGAATGGCCTCAACCTAAGACCTTGAAAAGCTTGAGAGGATTTTTGGGTCTCACAGGCTATTATCGTAAATTTGTCCGCAACCATGGCCGCATAGCGAAGCCCCTAACGCAACTCCTAAAGAAAAATTCCTTCTTCTGGAACGAGGAAGCACAACAGGCATTTACTGCTCTCAAAACCGCCATGTGTTCCACTCCCGTCTTAGCACTACCAGACTTCACCAAATCATTTGTCATTGAATGTGATGCTTCGGGAACAGGTATTGGAGCGGTCTTAATGCAGGAAGGGCGACCATTGGCCTTCACCAGCCAACAACTAAGTGGGAGGAATCTGGGCCAATCTACCTACGAGAAGGAAATGATGGCCATCTTACATGCAGTCGAGACCTGGCGACCTTACTTGTTGGGGTGACGTTTCCAAATCCGCACAGATCATCACAGTCTTAAATATTTTTTGGAGCAACACCTATCTTCCCCACAACAAAATAAATGGTTAGCCAAAATGCTGGGATATGATTATGAGATCATTTACAAGAAAGGGAAAGAAAACAGGGTAGCAGATGCATTGTCGCGCCAATTTGAGGAGGAAAGTACTCTTCTCGCAATTTCCCTCCCCATTCCAGACTGGATTGAAGAGGCTCGCAGAGAATGGTTTTCACATCCCGGGCTCTCCCAACTCATTTCTCAATTGCAGGTAGATCCTAATTCCAGCAAGGGCTACTCGTGGCAGAATGATATTCTTCGCTACAAGGACAGAGTCGTAATATCACCAACATCCACCCTCAAAAGTCGCATTTTGGCAGAATTGCACTCATCTCCCATTGCAGGACATTCGGGCTTTCAGAAGACGTATGCTCGCACCAGAAGATCATTTTTTTGGGCCGGCATGAAACAGGACATCCTTACTTTCGTAGCAGAATGTGACGTCTGTCAACGCCACAAAGGGGAAACCATCAACACACCAGGCACATTACAACTGTTGCCCATTCCGGCGTCAATTTGGACGGAGGTCTCCATGGATTTCATTACAGGTCTTCCAAAGTCTGGGAACAAGTCAGTCATCATGGTGGTTGTGGACCGACTGTCGAAGTATGCTCATTTCTGCGCCCTACCCCAACCATTTACACCAACTTTGGTTGCTCAAACTTTCATGGATCAGATCTTCAAATTGCATGGCATGCCCACTTCTATTGTGTCCGACCGCGACCCAATCTTCACCAGTAATTTTTGGCAGGAGCTCTTCAGAATACAAGGCACTCAACTCAAACTCAGTACTTCATATCATCCGCAAACAGATGGTCAAACCGAAGCCGTCAACAAATGTCTAGAAACCTACCTTAGGTGTTTCACTTCAGAAAAGCAACACCTTTGGGTACAATGGTTACCTCTGGCGGAATGGTGGTATAACACCAACTATCATGCCACCACCAAAATGACTCCCTATGAAGCAGTCTATGGACAACTTCCGCCTTCCCCTACTTCTTATCTCACGAGGTGCTCCAAAGTACAAGCCGTGGATCCACTCCTACAACACCGCGCAACCATGCTTGCCCATCTGCGCGAGAATCTTCATCAAGCTCAGAACCGTATGAAGCAACAGGCTGACCAACATTGCTCAGAGCACCAATTTCAAGAAGGGGATCAGGCCTTTTTGAGGTTGCAACCATATAAGCAAACATCACTCAAAGACAAGGGTTGTCAAAAGCTCTCTCCAAAATTCTATGGACCATACCAAGTACTTCAGCGCATTGGAGAAGTGGCTTACAAGTTGGCTTTGCCACCTACAGCAAAAATCCACCCAGTTTTCCATGTATCGTGCCTCAAGAAAGTGATTGGGAACAATTGCTGAGTTCAAACCAGTCTACCTGAATTGGACGAAGAAGGGTCAATCTAGCTTCAACCTGAACAGGTTCTAGACACATGAGACAAGCACCTGCGCGGCCACATGATTAAGGAGGTCCTCGTCAAATGGAAAGACACCTCTCCGGAAGATGCAACTTGGGAACCAGCCACTATTCTTCAGCAGTTTCCGCAGCTTCAGCCTTGAGGACAAGGCTAGTCTTAAGGGGGAGGGCATGTTAGGGTCCCACCCTAACCCCCTTATTTATGTCATGGGATCACGTCATAGTCAAGAGTCAATAAAGCCCATATTAATATTTGTAAGTGGTTAACCCGCAATTATTGACGGGACCACAGTTAGTTGCAAATGGGCGGTAGTATTAGATAGATGGTAAATGGGAGGTAGTATTAGATAGATGGTATTAATAAAACCCACGGTATTGGCCCGTGGTATTGCATGTATGAGTCATATATAAAGGATAGAGACTCCCTGCGAGGAGTATCGTGTCTTGTTTTGTAATCGAGCTCTACTCTATTGGAGGTTGCCCCCTCGAAGAGGCCTGTGAACATTTCTCTCTGAATAATAAAATCATTGCTATTCTGTGCTCTGGGTATATTTTCTTCGCATATCCTGTGTTCTCGGTATCTTTTCTTTGCAAATTCTATGTTTGGGTATTACTTTGCAGGTTAAGAGCATAACATATTTCATTTTATTCATTTCATGTTAAATCGAGTATTTGCAGATTTTATTTTCATTGAGAATTAGTTCCCATGATTTTATTTTCATATCATGTATGAGTATGATAGTAAATGTTTCTATATATTATATTATTGTTCTACATTGTTTAAATAGATCGTTAATTATTTTAAATTAAATTAGAAATGCAAAAGATAGGGTTTTATTTAATTTATTTGTTTATAAATAATGGTGTTTTTAATTTCACTGTCTAGGAAACATGATCCTTTTGGGAGAGAACCATGAATTTATCCTCAAAGCATTCCAGTGTAAGATTAAAGTTTGGGTTTTTTGAAGCTTTAATTCTTTTTTGATTTCCACATATAAGTTTTACGAATAAGGAAGAGGACAAGTGGGTTCTAATTTGTTTCAATCGATTATTGAAAAATTTAAATGAGAAGAAAAAACTTTAAGTCTTAGTTTGTGGAATTTATTTTCACTGTCAATTACTTCCTATGATTTTATTTTCATAGAATGTATGAGTATGATAGGAATTTTTTCTATATATTATAGTCTCATTTTACTTTGTTTAAATTGATCATTAATAATTTAAAATTAGAAAGGGAGAAAACATGGTTTTATTTAATTTTTGTTTATAAATGATGTTGTTTTTAATTTCACCTTGTGTAGGAAACGTGGTTCTATTGGGATGTATATATATTTTTTATATAAAAAAAATTACTTTGTTTCAGTGTCATTTGATCTATTTTATGTAAATTTATATTGTTCAATTTGTATGAGTATTTGACAAAGGAATTGTCTAACTTGGTTAATGATTTTGTAGGTCATGTATATGCTTATACACCATGAAATGAATATTGTGTGATTATTTTCTGAGAAAGTTATTTATTTTAAATGACTTTTTCATTTGGTTTATTTTTAGTAAAATTATCTCATTGAACATGTGTGAGTCTGTGGAGGAATGTTTGAATGAATCATTTTCTAGTTATTTATTTTTTCCTTAATGATATTGGGAAACATATTTAGGCTATTTTTCTAAAGAACCCTTGAATATTTGATATTGAGTGATATTTATTTAAATATTTTAAATTAATATATTACAAATATTTGTTAATGATATCGATTCCCTTTCCACTAAGAGTTTGTTGTTGAAATTTAACATTGGTATTGGAATTTGGTTTTTTGAGAAACTTTGTTGTATTTTCTTTCCACCAAAACTTTATAGATAACGCTATGGAGGTGAACCAACCTAGATCTATCAAGTACTAAGAGGATCAAATATTTCGAGATAAAAACCTCTTTTGTGGTTGTAAAATTAAAGAAAGGTTTGCATCTTGAAAGATATTATCACTTTATTCGCTTAATAGGTTTGAATTTAAGATAGATGCATGATAGTTTTTATAGCACATGTATTATAAGGAAAGTATGGATCTTTATGAAGAATGAATTGATGTCTTCTAACATTTAAAATGAATTTATATAACATGAAAATGTTAAGGGTGTTGAATATAATTTTAAATCACATAAAGTCATATAAATAATATAAATAATCCCGACACATAGAAAGTAATGTTCCTCATATTTCTTTACCAAATTAAATGGTGATAAAAATGCAAAAACTATTACGAAATTTTAGATAATTTTGTTTAGTTTTCAGCGACCCTGATAAAATTTTAAATATAATTCCTTCAATTTTCATGACCTTTGGATTGGATTAGATGATCAAAAATACAGTTCAAATAACGACATAAATAACTAATAAAATATTTTCTTTACCTGAGATTCATCAAAAACATTGAAAATGTAGATGTTGATTGTTTTAGAGAAGAGGCATAAAATAAAATATTTTGTTTGGTATTATATTATTTTGTACTAATATAAATATATTTGATCATAAAATTCATCCTTTATAAAGAGGGTTTCAATTTCATTTTTATGTCGATATTTCGACTACACTAGATTTATGGCTAGTTTAAAACAACAGAGTAACAATTAAATTTTATTACCTCAAAGAATCCCTACATTGCACAATCTAGACCAAGATGCATGTTTCCTCTCTAGTCATCTCCTCTATAGTTTATATCTCATATATATATATATATATATATATATATATATATATATATATATATATATATATATATATATATATATATATATATATATATTGGTATACTCTCTCCCTCTACAACGTTTGTTGCTATTTGGTGGATATCTTGTGACAATAAATAATTACTGGCCACTGAGTTCAGAGATCTACAGTTTCCCAGAAGTTCAACACCACTCATAAAATTGTCTTGTTCATTATTATTGTTAATTGAAGGATAGTAATAGACATGAAAGAACTCATTAACAAGTTACTAGCTCACCAAATAATTTTTAGTAGCTTTTCTATATCTCAACGAGGATCTTCTACATTTTTAGTGATGGTATATCTTCTTTTTGTCCATAGCTATATAAATATGAAATTGCACACATTGGTGTTACAATTCATGGAGTGAAATCATATCATATGTAGCTAAAGGATAGACAAAATGTATTTCACACAGAGACATAAACTGTTATAATACCTACACATATCCCTTATCTATGGATTTAGAGCACCAATCATTCAAACAATACAATTTAATATGTAATTCCATTTATTCGTATTATCTTCTAGGATGTTTTTATAAAAAAAAATTGAAAGGTTGTTAATAGCCTCTCCTCTTATTGTTTCACTTATCCATAGTTCAGTGATTAATAATTTCATAAATGAAACAAGAAATTGGTTGGTTCTTATATATGATAGATGTTTGTTAGTCGATATCTTGGTTTCTTAAAAAGGCGAGGGCAAATTTCTTTCTTTTTTAGTGTCTTATTTTGATAAGCTTACAAAAGAGCATGTTTAGTCTCAAGGATTATTTAAATAACAATTTCTTAAAAACCTAAATTTAATATAATTTTTAATGGAAATTTAATGTAATTGTAGAAATTGTGTTTAAATTATCGTGTATTCATTAAAATTTATTTAAAAATTTTAATCCAATTGTATCCATTACATTTATAAAAATATATATTTGTTTTTTTTTCAAATATAGATTATATATTGAGAATGGATCTTTCTTGATATATGTTGTACCAATCTAACTCTAAATTACAGATAATCAATCAATCCACACACACACACACACACACATATATATAAATACTTATGTTTTTTTCTTTATACTAAGACAAATTCCAAGTAAAATATGATAAAAAAATTTCATCATTTATTTTATTATCATTCTCTAATCTGATGAATGTTTGCAACAAATTTAGTGCCCTATTTCTATCATTCCATTCAGTTGTTTAGTCATTTAAATTTTCCATATGTATCATTCTTTATAAACTAGTGATCTCTCTTACATGGCTGAGCTCTTAGTAGAACAGATAATGTTCCAATGTAATGTTCCAATGTAAATAAGGTCGATAGTTTTCCACGTAGTAGAGTAATTTTTTGGGGGTAATATTTAGAGTGGGTTAATATTCCATTTCTTTTGAAGGCAAAATTAAAAACAAAAAATAGTTGTCAATTTTTGCATTTTTTTAAATTTATTTGCTCAATGTTTATACTTTAAAATTCTTTTAACTTAAAAATCATTAAAACTCTCAATATTTTTGCAAAAAACTTTTACCTAATGCATATTAGGGAGTGCTAATATTAGCCAAGGTTTATAAGCTTTACAATAAATTTCCATCCTTTAAATTTTAAAAACATGACTTTAGTTACTTGTGAAAATATATAGAAGAACTAAGTGAGTAAAAGAGAAGAAGAACATGGAGCATTGTTTAATAAAACTAACATATGGGGAATAACTAACAAGGGATAAAGTTGTGGATCATTTAATGTTTGCATATTGTCAACCTTTGTGACATAGTACTGATGAAAATCCTCAATGCGAAGGGTGTGTACATTTCATGATATTTTTTGTTTGATATGATGAAATACAATTTAGGATGTATAAATGTAATTATATTACAATTAAGGGAAATAAAAAATTGATGCTTCTTTTATTTCGTTAATTTTTTTTGTGCATGTCCAAGTTTATTTCACATAAATGGATTCTTTTGATCAAAAGGAGAACTAAGGAACTTTTCATTGAACATATATAATAAAAATATGATCATTTTTCATAGAAGAGTTGCAATAGGAGGTGATGAAGGTGTTACCTATCCTAAACAATGTGTATTGTTGAACAATTATCTCCTTGTTAACAAAAATTATTGCCTTTCCCATTGAGAATAATAACATGACAAATTGTTGAATAAAGCTAACATATGGGGAATAACTAACAAGGAATAAATTTGTGGGTCATTTAATGTTTGCATGCTTTGAGCCTTTGTGACATAGTACAGATGAAAATCCTCAATTGGAAGGATGTGTACATTTCATGATATTTTTTATTTGAAATGATGAAATACAATTTAGGATGCATAAATATAATTATATTGCAATTAAGTGAAAGAAACAATGGATGCATATTTATTTCGTTAATTTTTTTTATGCATGTCCAAGTTTATTTTACCTTCATGGCTTCTTTTGATCACAAGTAGAACTAAGGAAGTTGTAATTTTACATATATAATAAAAATATGAACATTTTTAGTAGAAGAGTCACAATAGGAGGAGATGTAGATGTTACCTATCCTAAACAATGTGTATTGTTGAAAAATTATCTCCTTCTTAATGAAAAGTATTACCTTTCCCATTGAGTGTATATCTATTTTATTGGATTTCCATATATTTTAATGTTTTTCCTAAAAGATATTTATTAATTTTTCAATAACCATAAAAAATATATTTTTATATTGTAATACCATTCTCTTCCAAACCACTTGGAAGGCATCTTACATATCTCACATTCATTCAAAGGGAGCTTTTAGTGAATAATGAGGTTAGTGAAACATTAATATGTGTATAATGGATTCATGCATATTTTTATTTGTATCCTTTAAATTATTTTTCTAAAAAATCCTTTTATTTCAATACACAACCTCAAGATTTAACTTAGAATTGATTAGACAAAATGAAAACAAAAACAAAACAAAAAATTTAATATAAAAAAAATATATATATATATATATATATATATATATATATAAGCATGATCTACAATGAGAGAACTATGTTTTTCATATCAAAAATTTATTTGTTTATTAAAATTTATATTTTTTATTATTTTTTTATGTTTATGAAGAAATATTTCAATTTGATTTTGTAGACACATGTATTCCCATAAGTTTTTTTCCAACTATTACATTAATAGTAAACTAAAATAGTGGTAATTTTTGAATTTTTTTTGTTTTAATTTTTTTTTTTATTGTTTTTCATCCGCCCTCTTTAAATTTGTCAAAAAATGAAGCATTATGTTTAAGAGGAAAATAGATGAAAAATATCATATGAATTAGAAAATTTCAAAATAATATGCCATTGGATAAAATATTCCTTCATCAATCCAACACCTAAGGACAAATTTTTCTTTAATTTCACTAGGGTACAAAAAGTTGGTCAAAAAAATTTGCATAAGACTTACTGGAAATGTGTATTTTAAGACCTCGAAAGCCCAATCATGCTTGGAGAGGTTAAATGCTATATCGAGCTCATAAATTTTCAATTCAAATATATTAATAAATCTTTTTTCTTAGCACTCAAGAAGCTTGATCGGCCACTTACAAATGGATGGCTGGATTGGGTGGTTAAACTACTTGATCATGTGCTCTTTTTTTCACCTAAATACTCCCTCTGTTCCAAAATGTGTAACCTAGATCCATGCTATTCATCTGGGCTACATCATAAAGAAAATCCTTCTCCATTGATGGTCCATCATCATAACTGAAAAGCATTCCATGGAATCCATTTCTCGTTATTCAGTACAAAAAATGGTAATGTGCATGCATGATGGTGTTGATAAAGAGGATAATGGAAAGGCAGATAGACAATAACATATAACACTTATCTCTAATCTCTTTTATCATGTGAAAGTAGGTATGGACTGAATATTCAATTAGCATTATCACTAAAGTTAGAAAAAATTCAAAACATATAAAATAAATATTTTTGAAAATTTGATATTAAAGGTTTTTTTTTTTTCCACGTAGTCTAACTAATAGAAAAAATGGCCTTTTCACTGAATTTTATCTAGCTAATTTGAAACAATGAAAGATCACAATATTTCTTGAAATTGTATTGATGGATTCTAATGAAAAAGCAAATATCTCTATAAGTAAGACCGTACCTTTTTTTTTCAAATAATTTTCAAATAATATTTATTCTATTAGAAATAATATTATTTATATTTAGTGTTTTATTTTTCATGATGGTCTCTCTGAAATATTCTATTCCATCAATATTGCTTTCCATTGTACAGAGTGATTCATAATACAATAATATTAAATTATAAATTAGATTCCGCTAAATACAAAATGATATATTCTATATTTATATTAACTAATATAATTTATTATTATAATCTTATTGATAATTAATTAAAAAAATTATTATTTATTTATTATTATTGTAAAATATTTTTAGTGTTGATGCAAAGTCTTAATCCTAGTTGAAAACAACTCCGAATATATAATTTTTTATAATATTATTAACTAGTGTAGATAATTATTATAATTTTTTAAGAATTAGTCTATATGTATAGAGAATATCATGCATAAAATTATTATGCAAACCGTTTTATATTTTGTTAATAGACCATGTAATAATAGATTGCAAGGATTGTTTCAATATGGACATGTCTAGGAATAAATTGAAGATATGTAATCATTTGTAGGTTAGACCAAAAATAAGTGATTCACACCTCCATAGTAATGCTTGAGAACAACAAATTTTGGAGATTAGTTGGTCCATCTTAAGCATTACAATTATTGAAACAAGAATATAATTTGAAGTAGAAAAGTTATTTATGTTCCCTTTAATATTCTATTCAAAGTTTAAATGATTGGTACCAACTAAACCCTTTTACTTGATAAATTTGGTTGTCATATTCAACTTAAAGATAGAGAACGAGGTATATCCATTGACAAAATACACCAAAATATAAAGATGTCAAAAAGAAAAATTTAAATACTCTGACTAAAGTCTATGCACAACAAGTTTATGGGGTTATATGAGAAGTACATTTTATTGAATTTATTGTTCTTCCACATTTAAGTTATGTTCTAAATTATTAATTATAAAAAAGTTACTATATGTGAATTTCAAGCTACAATTTATGTAGAAATGGGTTCTATATTTTATGGTTTACTTTGAAACTGCCGATTTTTTACATTAAAAACATGTAGATTTTATTTTTAAATTTAATTAATTTTTTTTTTTTGATTTTTCATCAACACTTCTGTCATTTAACTTTGAAATTGGCAATCTTTTATCTCAAAAACAATTAAATGTTTTTTTTTTTTTTAAATTTACCTTTCAATTTTTTATTTTCCATTTTTTAAAATTTAAAAGTTAATTATTTTGATTTGTTATTTTTTTAATTTAATGTTTTATGTGAAGCTTTCAAAAATGTAATTAATATTCCCTTTTCTAAATTTAAGTAACTTTCTAAATTTAGGTAACTTTTTGCTTTTTTGCGCTGTTATAATTAATATTTTTTGAATTCACCCCTGACATTTAGTTAACGGAGTGTAGGGGAATTGCAGCCGTTTCGGCGGATGTCACAATGGGATCTCTTCAACTTGTGCATTTAGTTAAGAGATGACGGAGGAATTCGATCCGTTTCCTTCATAGCCGTTTCCTCATTCTTAAAGGCGGATTTCAAAATAGCAATCTCTCCCCCATTGTTTTAAGATGTGCACAAATCGATCTACAATGTTGTCGCCTATGTATTGTCAGAATGAATATATGAAGGTCGTGTGTTCGATCCACGCTGCTCTGTATGTATTGCCTATGTATTGTCAGACTGAATATATGAAGGTCGTGTGTTCCATCCACGCTCCTCTGTATCTTTGTCAGTAGAGCATCAGGCTAAGTATATGAAGGTTGTGTGTTCGATACACAATGTTGTTGCTTCTGTATCTTGGGAGCCTGTTCGCTTCAACACGTTCAATTTGTGGTCTCTGCAAAGGCGGTGAGTGGTTATACTCGCGCAATCCCATGTCCGACAGATGGTTATCCATGACAATCGCTGGCAAGAGGAATAAATATGCGAGAGACCACCTGTGTCTGAACATAATATCTGCCGAGGACGTAATCATGCGGATCGATTTTCTAATAAAAGGAATGCATATCTTCTACATTTTTAGTGATGGTATATCTTCTTTTTGTCCATAGCTATATAAATATGAAATTGCACACATTGGTGTTACAATTCATGGAGTGAAATCATATCATATGTAGCTAAAGGATAGACAAAATGTATTTCACACAGAGACATAAACTGTTATAATACCTACACATATCCCTTATCTATGGATTTAGAGCACCAATCATTCAAACAATACAATTTAATATGTAATTCCATTTATTCGTATTATCTTCTAGGATGTTTTTATAAAAAAAAATTGAAAGGTTGTTAATAGCCTCTCCTCTTATTGTTTCACTTATCCATAGTTCAGTGATTAATAATTTCATAAATGAAACAAGAAATTGGTTGGTTCTTATATATGATAGATGTTTGTTAGTCGATATCTTGGTTTCTTAAAAAGGCGAGGGCAAATTTCTTTCTTTTTTAGTGTCTTCTTTTGATAAGCTTACAAAAGAGAATGTTTAGTCTCAAGGATTATTTAAATAACAATTTCTTAAAAACCTAAATTTAATATAATTTTTAATGGAAATTTAATGTAATTGTAGAAATTGTGTTTAAATTATCGTGTATTCATTAAAATTTATTTAAAAATTTTAATCCAATTGTATCCATTACATTTATAAAAATATATATTTGTTTTTTTTTCAAATATAGATTATATATTGAGAATGGATCTTTCTTGATATATGTTGTACCAATCTAACTCTAAATTACATATAATCAATCAATCCACACACACACACACACACACATATATATATAAATAATTATGTTTTTTTCTTTATACTAAGACAAATTCCAAGTAAAATATGATAAAAAAATTTCATCATTTATTTTATTATCATTCTCTAATCTGATGAATGTTTGCAACAAATTTAGTGCCCTATTTCTATCATTCCATTCAGTTGTTTAGTCATTTAAATTTTCCATATGTATCATTCTTTATAAACTAGTGATCTCTCTTACATGGCTGAGCTCTTAGTAGAACAGATAATGTTCCAATGTAATGTTCCAATGTAAATAAGGTCGATAGTTTTCCACGTAGTAGAGTAATTTTTTGGGGGTAATATTTAGAGTGGGTTAATATTCCATTTCTTTTGAAGGCAAAATTAAAAACAAAAAATAGTTGTCAATTTTTGCATTTTTTTAAATTTATTTGCTCAATGTTTATACTTTAAAATTCTTTTAACTTAAAAATCATTAAAACTCTCAATATTTTTGCAAAAAACTTTTACCTAATGCATATTAGGGAGTGCTAATATTAGCCAAGGTTTATAAGCTTTACAATAAATTTCCATCCTTTAAATTTTAAAAACATGACTTTAGTTACTTGTGAAAATATATAGAAGAACTAAGTGAGTAAAAGAGAAGAAGAACATGGAGCATTGTTTAATAAAACTAACATATGGGGAATAACTAACAAGGGATAAAGTTGTGGATCATTTAATGTTTGCATATTGTCAACCTTTGTGACATAGTACTGATGAAAATCCTCAATGCGAAGGGTGTGTACATTTCATGATATTTTTTGTTTGATATGATGAAATACAATTTAGGATGTATAAATGTAATTATATTACAATTAAGGGAAATAAAAATTTGATGCTTCTTTTATTTCGTTAATTTTTTTTGTGCATGTCCAAGTTTATTTCACATAAATGGATTCTTTTGATCAAAAGGAGAACTAAGGAACTTTTCATTGAACATATATAATAAAAATATGATCATTTTTCATAGAAGAGTTGCAATAGGAGGTGATGAAGGTGTTACCTATCCTAAACAATGTGTATTGTTGAACAATTATCTCCTTGTTAACAAAAATTATTGCCTTTCCCATTGAGAATAATAACATGACAAATTGTTGAATAAAGCTAACATATGGGGAATAACTAACAAGGAATAAATTTGTGGGTCATTTAATGTTTGCATGCTTTGAGCCTTTGTGACATAGTACAGATGAAAATCCTCAATTGGAAGGATGTGTACATTTCATGATATTTTTTATTTGAAATGATGAAATACAATTTAGGATGCATAAATATAATTATATTGCAATTAAGTGAAAGAAACAATGGATGCATATTTTATTTCGTTAATTTTTTTTATGCATGTCCAAGTTTATTTTACCTTCATGGCTTCTTTTGATCACAAGTAGAACTAAGGAAGTTGTAATTTTACATATATAATAAAAATATGAACATTTTTAGTAGAAGAGTTGCAATAGGAGGAGATGTAGATGTTACCTATCCTAAACAATGTGTATTGTTGAAAAATTATCTCCTTCTTAATGAAAAGTATTACCTTTCCCATTGAGTGTATATCTATTTTATTGGATTTCCATATATTTTAATGTTTTTCCTAAAATATATTTATTAATTTTTCAATAACCATAAAAAATATATTTTTATATTGTAATACCATTCTCTTCCAAACCACTTGGAAGGCATCTTACATATCTCACATTCATTCAAAGGGAGCTTTTAGTGAATAATGAGGTTAGTGAAACATTAATATGTGTATAATGGATTCATGCATATTTTTATTTGTATCCTTTAAATTATTTTTCTAAAAAATCCTTTTATTTCAATACACAACCTCAAGATTTAACTTAGAATTGATTAGACAAAATGAAAACAAAAACAAAACAAAAAATTTAATATTAAAAAAAATCATATATATATATATATATATATATATATATATATATATAAGCATGATCTACAATGAGAGAACTATGTTTTTCATATCAAAAATTTATTTGTTTATGAAAATTTATAGTTTTTATTATTTTTTTATGTTTATGAAGAAATATTTCAATTTGATTTTGTAGACACATGTATTCCCATAAGTTTTTTTCCAACTATTACATTAATAGTAAACTAAAATAGTGGTAATTTTTGAATTTTTTTTGTTTTAATTTTTTTTTTTATTGTTTTTCATCCGGCCTCTTTAAATTTGTCAAAAAATGAAGCATTATGTTTAAGAGGAAAATAGATGAAAAATATCATATGAATTAGAAAATTTCAAAATAATATGCCATTGGATAAAATATTCCTTCATCAATCCAACACCTAAGGACAAATTTTTCTTTAATTTCACTAGGGTACAAAAAGTTGGTCAAAAAAATTTGCATAAGACTTACTGGAAATGTGTATTTTAAGACCTCGAAAGCCCAATCATGCTTGGAGAGGTTAAATGCTATATCGAGCTCATAAATTTTCAATTCAAATATATTAATAAATCTTTTTTCTTAGCACTCAAGAAGCTTGATCGGCCACTTACAAATGGATGGCTGGATTGGGTGGTTAAACTACTTGATCATGTGCTCTTTTTTTCACCTAAATACTCCCTCTGTTCCCAAAATGTGTAACCTAGATCCATGCTATTCATCTGGGCTACATCATAAAGAAAATCCTTCTCCATTGATGGTCCATCATCATAACTGAAAAGCATTCCATGGAATCCATTTCTCGTTATTCAGTACAAAAAATGGTAATGTGCATGCATGATGGTGTTGATAAAGAGGATAATGGAAAGGCAGATAGACAATAACATATAACACTTATCTCTAATCTCTTTTATCATGTGAAAGTAGGTATGGACTGAATATTCAATTAGCATTATCACTAAAGTTAGAAAAAATTCAAAACATATAAAATAAATATTTTTGAAAATTTGATATTAAAGGTTTTTTTTTTTCCACGTAGTCTAACTAATAGAAAAAATGGCCTTTTCACTGAATTTTATCTAGCTAATTTGAAACAATGAAAGATCACAATATTTCTTGAAATTGTATTGATGGATTCTAATGAAAAAGCAAATATCTCTATAAGTAAGACCGTACCTTTTTTTTTCAAATAATTTTCAAATAATATTTATTCTATTAGAAATAATATTATTTATATTTAGTGTTTTATTTTTCATGATGGTCTCTCTGAAATATTCTATTCCATCAATATTGCTTTCCATTGTACAGAGTGATTCATAATACAATAATATTAAATTATAAATTAGATTCCGCTAAATACAAAATGATATATTCTATATTTATATTAACTAATATAATTTATTATTATAATCTTATTGATAATTAATTAAAAAAATTATTATTTATTTATTATTATTGTAAAATATTTTTAGTGTTGATGCAAAGTCTTAATCCTAGTTGAAAACAACTCCGAATATATAATTTTTTATAATATTATTAACTAGTGTAGATAATTATTATAATTTTTTAAGAATTAGTCTATATGTATAGAGAATATCATGCATAAAATTATTATGCAAACCGTTTTATATTTTGTTAATAGACCATGTAATAATAGATTGCAAGGATTGTTTCAATATGGACATGTCTAGGAATAAATTGAAGATATGTAATCATTTGTAGGTTAGACCAAAAATAAGTGATTCACACCTCCATAGTAATGCTTGAGAACAACAAATTTTGGAGATTAGTTGGTCCATCTTAAGCATTACAATTATTGAAACAAGAATATAATTTGAAGTAGAAAAGTTATTTATGTTCCCTTTAATATTCTATTCAAAGTTTAAATGATTGGTACCAACTAAACCCTTTTACTTGATAAATTTGGTTGTCATATTCAACTTAAAGATAGAGAACGAGGTATATCCATTGACAAAATACACCAAAATATAAAGATGTCAAAAAGAAAAATTTAAATACTCTGACTAAAGTCTATGCACAACAAGTTTATGGGGTTATATGAGAAGTACATTTTATTGAATTTATTGTTCTTCCACATTTAAGTTATGTTCTAAATTATTAATTATAAAAAAGTTACTATATGTGAATTTCAAGCTACAATTTATGTAGAAATGGGTTCTATATTTTATGTTTTACTTTGAAACTGCCGATTTTTTACATTAAAAACATGTAGATTTTATTTTTAAATTTAATTTAAATTTTTTTTTTTGTTTTTTCATCAACACTTCTGTCATTTAACTTTGAACTTGGCAATCTTTTATCTCAAAAACAATTAAATGTTTTTTTTTTTTTTAAATTTACCTTTCAATTTTTTATTTTCCATTTTTTAAAATTTAAAAGTTAATTATTTTGATTTGTTATTTTTTTAATTTAATGTTTTATGTGAAGCTTTCAAAAATGTAATTAATATTCCCTTTTCTAATAAGTAACTTTCTAAATTTAGGTAACTTTTTGCTTTTTTGCGCTGTTATAATTAATATTTTTTGAATTCACCCCTGACATTTAGTTAACGGAGTGTAGGGGAATTG